>AWUE01017317.1:0-14124 GCA_001974825.2 Corchorus olitorius
GTTACAGCAGCAATATTTCTGTTTGAGAAAGCAGAGGTGTTCCTTGGTGAAGAAGTGAAGCGCAAAAAAGATGTGAAAGATGATATTGAACATATCCAGGAAGGCCTGGGGACTATACAGGCGTATTTAAGGGATAAGCGTGGCGAAGTAGGCAGAGAAATGCAGAGAGATCGTATAAAGCAATTGCGAGTAGTAGCCTATGATTTGTCCAATTGACCTTTAGGCTTCCATTTCCCTTTTAAGTCTTTTGTTCCTTTAATTTACCTTTGGCTTTGATAAAGCCTTTCAATTTGTAATAATTTGTAATTGGTGATAAAATTAATAGTCATGCATCCATATCACATATATTGTATGTCACTTGGATTATGTTTAAAAATGTAATAACACTTGTCTTTTACCGAGATGAAGGACCTTTCGGATAAATGTACTCGGGTACGAATTTCCGGGAGTCCTTTCTAAACTGGTCTTTTTCGTAAATACCCCCATAATGCGTGGGAAGGGTTTACGGAATTGATTTCGGGTAGACTCATGTTAATACATATAAATAAAAATGACCTTTCATGCATTTCAAATGCCATTCATGCCAGTTAGCCCAAATAAGAGTCAGTAAATTAACAACCGTAATTTACTATGACGGGTGGGTTCCAAGTAAATATACTCGGGTACGAATTCTTGGATCCCACACCGAGAGTGGATTATTCCCGAAATACCCCTATAATGCGTAGGAAGGGTTTCAGGTTAATTTCAAGTATACTGTTGTCTACTGATTAACTAAAATTCACCAATTCATGCATCATTAAGCATTCATAGTTTCTCTTTTTAGGAATTAATAAGATTTGAAAAGAGTAAAATCATCATTTCTTTTAAAAAGCACTAAAGGCAACCTTTTATTATCGACCCATAATTAGATCTAGTTTGGCTTAGAGGTACCGTCATTTGACGGGCGTGCCGGGGGTGCTGATCCTTCCCTGGGCGTAAACGACTCCCGAATCTAGGTCTAGGTGACAAGACCGAACCCAGAGGTTTAGTGGGTCCCATGCCAAGCACCGGACCTCATTAGACTGATTATGACAAGTAGGTGGCTAATCACACCTTAAAAAAAATGATTAGTGGCGACTCCATTTCCAACGTCGTTTCAACAGGGTTCCCCGGACCCGAACGTTTCGACACATACCAAACAAATGTAATAAGAAAAGAAGACATGAAAAATAAATATGAAAATGAATGGAGAATATGAAAAAGAAACTTCTGATGTGCATTTTATTTCAAGATGAAAGGCTAACATAAAGAAAAACATGACATGGAATTGTCCAATTATTCAATCATCTAAAAAGGAAACAGTTTTTGAGATAAAAGCGGAATTACATTTATAAATCAGTAACATGAATTGCTCTCTCATATTCCACCCAATTGTTCAGAACTTCTCCTGGGCCAATTAATGAATCCAAGGGCAGTCATCTTCTTCTAGCATCTCCTCCTTAACAGCAATGATGATCAAACTTTGATGCTTCTCTTCTATCTCTAGCTCTTTGGGTGTAGCACCATTCATCCATCCTACTGAACGGAAGGTTTCGAACAACGGTGGGAAATCCATCTTCTTTTCTTCCACTTTCTCTCCCATTCTAGGCAGTCTCCTCTGTTTTTTCTTTTCCTCAGCCTCGGCCCAATCCTCTGCAGTTGGCTTGAATCCTAATCCAAAGATGGAATCATGGATAGGTATGTTTACAACACGAGTAATCCCTTGCAAGTCTTTCCTTAAACCTTGGCCTTCTTTCCATCCACTTTTCTTTAGGGCCTGAAGAGCAAGGACATAATAATCCTTTGGACCCTTAGGAATGATCTGTGCCACTTCAAAAGCTCTAAAGGAACATTGATATGATTCCTCTGGTGGTTCAACATAGGAGAAGCCAGATGTACTCACGACCATAAAGTCTTCCTCTCCATGTACTTCAATGAATTTCTCCAGAGTAGAGAACTTCACCAATTGGTTCAAAGAAGAAGGAACAGCTCCTGCTAAGTGTAGCCAAGGTCTCCCTAGCAGACATGAGTGTGATGGGTGATCAATGTTAAGAACTTGAAACCGCACATTAAAATGATCCCACTTCGATCGGGAATTCTACCTCCCCAATCACGCTCATTCGAGTACCATCAAATGCCTTCACTACCATATGATTGGTTATATATGCCTCTTCTACTGGCAACTTTCTCAACATCTTTCGTGGCATTATATTCAAAGCTGAGCCATTATCAACAAGGACATGGCCTACACTCATATTCTTGCATTTTATGGAGATGTGCAAAACCTTGATATTGTTCCTCATACCTTCTGTAATCTATTTCTCTGAAAAAGTGATAAAACCACTAGCAGATATGTTTCCTGTCAGACCATCTAAATCATTGACACTGATATTTTGTGATACATAACACTGGCTTAAAACCCTTAAAAGTGCATTCTGATGTGCCTCTGAATTCAACAACAAGCTAAGAATAGAAATCCTAGCAGGCAGACGGTTCAGTTGTTCAATCACACTATATTCACTATGCTTTATGATCTTCAGATACTCACATGCATCGTGTTCGGAGACTGGCTTTTCAACAACTTTGTCCTCTCCTGGTCTAAATGTTTATACAAATTCTCTTGCTAGCTTAACTGGGACTAAACTCTCGTCTCCCTTCTTCTGAACAGCCTCAGACGTTTCAGGTGAATATACCCTTCCGCTTCTGGTTATCCTACTAACACCAGTTACATTGGCCGAACTACTCTTCCCAGCAGGTGTAGTGATGTTGAACTCATACTTCCATGGCACTTGGCGGTCATCCATAAAAGGAAATTGATCGAGCCAAAAACAACCCTATTTTTATGGCTATTTTATTATGTTTTTGGATCAATTTATGCTTAAATATATGTTATTTTGTTAATATTTATGTTTTGAGTCTTTATGAGATGTAAAATTGATAATTTGATAATTTTCACTACTATTTGAGCTATTTTGATGACTTTTTACACAGATATGAGCAAAGTAATTTTGAGTATAGATTTGGAGATTCGAAGTTCGTATTTGAAGACTTATTGAAGATAATTTGAAGATTTGAAGATCATTGAAGAATTATCTCAAGGAGCAAGAATTGAAGAATGGAGCTTTAACTGCGAAGGATTGAAGACAAGCCATAAAGAAGCCCGGAAGCTAAGGAATTTTGGATATTTAATATGGGAAAATACTCAGCCCATATAAACCCATAATTGGAATTAAAATCCCAATTTGTGCTTCCTATATTCAAGGAAATATCAAATTCCCGTAGATTCCCGATTATAGTCCTAACAGGATTAGGATTCGGCGCAGTCTCGGTAGAAAAGTCATAACTTTCTGCTCAGACCTTCGTTTTAGGCCCGTGAGTAGGCGTTGGAAAGCAAACTCCTAGATCTACAACTTTCCTTTGAAGTCCAAGACCCAGTTCTGCCATCTTGAAGCCCAAAAATGACGTCGAAGTCCCTGCATGATTCCAGAAAATTCCAGGATCTTATTTTAACTTGGATTCTACTCTAGGAACACTTTTAATCTAACTTAGACTCTAAGTTAGACTCAAAAACGTCCTAGACTCTTTTCCTACTTAGAATTTGATTTTCTAGGGTTATTTCCACTATAAATAGCCACCTTAGGTCTAGGTTTTTAATGTATGTAGATCTAGAGATTTTATTTTGAAAGAATTGTTGAAGATTTGGAGGAGTTTGCCCTAGGAGCCGCCGCCCCCCTCTTCTTCCCATCCATAGATAAGTTTTTCTTCTTTTCTTTGTATGCTCACTCAATTCATGAGTGAGTAATCCTTTTCTTTTCTCCAATGTAGAATTTAATTGATCTCTTGACTTATATCATGGTGAGATTTTGTGCTTTTATATGAAAATTAATAGGATATTTCTTAATATCTGCATGAATTCTATGATGCTTGTTTTGATGGATTGAAGCGCACAGTTTCTTGATAAATTAAGTAGCCTTAGCTAAATTAAAATCTTGAAGGATCTTCGGATTTAATTGTTTGGAAGCGATTGGAAGCGAAGGATCTTCGTTCCAAGGGATTTAAGAATCTTTGACCAATTTTTAATTGCCCATTGTGCTTGTAAATTACTAGATCTTAATGCTTTATTCTTGAGTAATTATCACACTGGATCAATAGGTAATTTTTTAAAGAATAAAAGGTAATTCACACTGGATCAAGAGCTTTATCTAATTAAGGTAATTTAGGATTAAATTCCAAGCAAGCTATCCATTGTTTTCATAATCTTTAGATATCAATGATCCATGTTATTGTTGTCAAGAGGGATATTAATTCTATGTTGGAGGGTTTTCTTAATTATTTTCTCAAATTATCTTATGCTTTCAATTAATTGTTTTCTTTAATTTTCTTGATTGCTTTCGTAAATAATTTTAATTACTAGTTTGATTTGATTTAATTTTACTCTCAAAATCTTCTCTATTTTATTTGTTTGTTTTAAGAAAAAGAATAATAACCTATCTCTCTGTGGGATCGACCCCTACTTGCCCTAGCTATCTTTAGTTAGTAATTGTTGGGATTTTTATTTTTATGATTTGCTGACGACTGATCATAAATTTCGGCGCCGTTGCCGGGGAGATTGTTTATTATTTTTCTTCCTTTCTTTTCTATTTGATTTGCACTTGATCATCTTTGTTTTGTAGGAAATCCGATGGAGCAAACACGTTCCCTAGGGGTGTTGAATTTCGCACGCGAGATGAAACCCCTATGCATTGATTATCCTGACATGGATATGTCCTACCAATTGAAGCCAGGAGTAATCTGTTTGCTACCTATTTTCCATGGAGAAGAGTATGAAAATCCACCTGAGCATCTGCGAGCCTTCTACACCAAGTGTGCCTTGATCACTGGAATGCCTGAAGAACAAGTGAAGCTGCGAACTTTTCCATCCATCTTGGAAGGAAAAGCAAGAGAATGCTTCTGGGGTCTACCACTGAAATCTATCACCTCATGGAATGGACTACAAGAAGCATTCTTGGAAAAATATTTTCCAAACTCAAGAATTTCTGAAGTCAGAAAGAAGATCTCTGCTAGCTGCCAATCACAAGACGAAAAGTGGTACCAATATTGGGAAAGGTACAACAAACAATGTGAGAGTTGCCCATATCATGGCTTAAGTGAAGGATTTTTAATCCAAAACTTCTATGATGGGTTATCTCAATCAGATAAAACCAATATTAATGGCACTAATGGATGCGGTTTAAGATTCAAAACTCCTGAAGAGGCGAGGAAGCTATTAAACAAGATGGCAAACAATATCTATCAATTCAGCACACCAAGGAGTTCAATAAGCGAGCATGAACCAGAATTTCTCCAAGGGATCAATGATCGTTTTGATCAAGTTAATTCGGCCATTGCTTCTTTGGTAAATCAACAAGAGACTATGACCAAGATGTTCACGCAGTTTTTGAGTATGCAAAGAGAACCTCAATGCCTACCTCAATCTGTCCAATCACCCTTGAATTCGACCCAATGAGGTTTTGCAGTCAATTCAATTGAAGGAGCTCAACAGTGGAATGCGCTAAACACGGAGTTACCTGATGTTCCACTTCCACCTCCGATAGCACCTCCAGCACCTACTTTCTCTGCTGCACCACCACCAGATGTTGTGCCCAACATTCAATTGCCAAGAAGAGAGGAGTTTTCGACCGGCAAAAATAAGAAGCGTCAGCGCACTTCACCAACAACCGCTGCTCAAATTCAAGCAGAAAAAGAATGGATGGAATAGATGCGAGAGAAGTATGATCCAATACCATTCCCTCAAAGGTTTGCAATGCAACTCAATTCACTACGGAATATAGAGGTAAATATTCCATTGCTTGATAAAGTTGTCAGAAAATCCAGGTACGCGGATTTTCTCAAAGAATTATGCATGACTAAGAGTAAGTTTTCTGAAAAATATGCTTGCATGAATGAGAATGTATCTGCTGCATATCAAAGAAAATTGCATCATAAAAGCCATGATATAGGATCGTTTTCTATTCCTTGTAAAATAGCAAAAGAATCAGATAGAAAAGGCCATGTGTGAATTTGGATCTCCAATTAACATCATGCCTTATTCTATCTATTCACAATTGAAAATTGAACCTGTGACTAAAACTGATCTGACTATACAATTTGCTGATAGAACTAACATTAAACCTGAGGGTTTAGTTGAAGATGTTTTAGTGCATATTGGAGGTTTTGTTTTTCATGCAGATTTCTATGTCCTGAAGATGAGTGAAGATGACCTTCATCTACCTCATTTGTCGTTGCTGCTAGGAAGACCTTTTCTTGCCACAGCCAGAACAAAATATAAAGTCCACGAGGAAAACTCAGCATGGAATTTGATGGAAAACTCATTGAATTCGATATTTACGAAGCCATGAAATTTCCTGCTGAGATGCATTCTATCTGCGCCATCGATGCCATTGAAGTTTGTTCTGAACAAGTTCAATCACTACACCATGAAGATGAACTTGACTTGGTACTTACAAGGAGCCTAGATGAAGAAGAGATCAAGGAAGCAGAAGTCCAGACGTTAGAAGAGGTAGCAGAAACCATCAAGGATCTGAAGACATTACGCACTCTTGGAGAAAAAGAGTCAGTGTCCTATATCAACCTGGAGCCAACACCAACGCCTTTGCCATCCATCATCCAGCCGCCTAAAGTCAAGCTGAAGCCACTCCCTGAAGGACTTAAGCATGTCTTCCTTGGAGAAAGAGAAACTCTGCCTGTTGTAATTTCAAGTAAATTAAATAATTTACAAGAAGAAAACCTAATTAGAGTTTTGAAGAAGTACAAGGAAGCCATTGGATGGACTGTAGCTGACATCAAAGGGATAAGTCCTACTGTATGCATGCATAGAATTCGACATGAAGATGATGCAATACCTGTTCGACAGCCACAAAGACGATTGAACCCAAATCTCGCTGAAGTCAAGGAAGAAGTTCTCAAATTACTTGGAGCTGGTCTCATTTATGCTATATCGGATAGTAAATGGGTCAGCCCTGTGCAAGTAGTTCCAAAGAAGTCTGGATTCACCGTCGTAGAAAACAAGGAAGGAGAGCTAGTTCCTCAAAGACTGCAGAATGGATGGAGAGTATGCATTGACTACAGAAAATTAATCTTTGCCACAAGGAAGGACCACTTTCCACTACCGTCGTAGAAAACAAGGAAGGAGAGCTAGTTCCTCAAAGACTGCAGAATGGATGGAGAGTATGCATCGACTACAGAAAATTAATCTTTGCCACAAGGAAGGACCACTTTCCACTACCATTCATTGACCAGATGTTGGAGAGATTAGCATGCAAGGCCTACTATTGTTTTCTGGATGGATATTTAGGATATTTCCAGATTCCAATAGCACCTAAAGACCAAGAGAAGACCACCATTACTTGCCCCTTTGGTACGTATGCTTATACAAGATTGCCTTTTGGTTTATGCAATGCACCTGCGACTTTTCAAAGGTGTATGACGAGCATCTTTCAAGATTATGTGGGAGATAAGATGGAAGTCTTTATGGACGATTTCATAGTCTATGGAGATAGTTTCAATCAATGCCTACACAACTTGGAATTAATCTTGAAAAGATGTGTTGAAACCAAATTGGTATGAAATGCTGAAAAATGCCACTTCATGGTAGAACAAGGAATTGTTCTAGGCCATGTGGTATTTAAACAAGGGATGCAAGTCGACAAAGCCAAGATTGACATTGTTCAGAACCTGCCATATCCAACATGTGTCAAAGACATTCGTTCATTCTTGGGCTATGCCAGTTTCTATCGAAGATTCATCAAGGACTTCTCGAAGATATCAGCACTGATGTGTAGATTACTTAAGAAGGATGTAGAGTTCAAGTTCGGAGACGACTACAAAGAAGCCTTTGACAAATTGAAGACTGCCCTCACCACCACTCCAATTGTGAAGCCACCGGATTGGAAACTACGGTTCGAGATCATGTGTGATGCAAAGTGATGTCACCATTGGAGGTGTTTTAGGTCAGAGAGTAGATAAAGTGCCTCACGTTATCTACTATGCTTGAAGAACTCTAGATGCTGCCCAGAAGAATTACACCACCACCGAAAAAGAGATGCTGGCTGTTGTCTTTGCTTTGGAGAAGTTTCAACCATATATCTTGGGATCTAAGGTGATAATCTACTCCGACCATGCTGCATTGAGATATCTAATGTCAAATAAAGAAGCAAAAGCTAGGCTTATGCGATGGTTTTTGTTATTTCAAGAATTTGATATTGAAATTAAGGATAAGAAGGGAGCAGAGAACGTTGTAGCTGATCATCTAAGTAGAATTGAAAGCAAGGAGGAAGAAACTGCAATCGACGAAGCATTACCCTTTGAAGAAATTTTTGTCGTTTCTCAATCACCCTGGTATGCTAATAAAGTCAATTTCTTAGCTGCTTGTCGTTTACCCTCAAATCTTAGCAAAGGGAAAAATTGAAGCTCATCAGTGATGCCAAGTATTATCTTTGGGACGATCCGTATTTATGGAGACACGGTTCTGATCAAGTTATGAGAAAATGCATCCCAGATAATGAGATTCAATAAGTTCTGAAGTTCTGCCATAACAATGAATGTGGAGGCCACTTTGGACACCAGAAGACTGCAAGAAAGGTCTTAGATTGCGGGTTTTATTGGCCTACAATCTTTAAAGACTCTTATGAGTTTTGCAAGACCTGTCCACGCTGTCAGAGAACTGGAAACATATCGAAAAGGAATCAAATGACTCAAAATCCTATATTCGTTGCTGAAGTCTTTGATGTATGGGGAATTGATTTCATGGGACCTTTTCCTCCATCAGATAAGAAGTACTATATACTCGTAGCTGTGGATTATGTTTCTAAATGGGTTGAAGCCATAGCTACCGAGAAGAATGATGGGAAAACAGTAGTCAAATTTATGAAGAACAATATTCTTCATAGATTTGGTATTCCAAGAGCTCTCATTAGTGATCGAGGTACTCACTTTTGTAACAAAATTGTGCAAGCACTGGTTGAAAAGTATGGAGTTCGACATAGAGTATCTACTTCATATCATCCTCAAACTAGTGGTCAAGCTGAGGTATCAAATCGTCAAGTGAAGCTGATTTTGGAAAGGACAGTTAATGTTCAAAGAAGAGATTGGAGCATGAGATTAGGAAATGCTTTATGGACCTATCATACAGCTTATAAGACACCTCTCGGTATGTCCCCATACCGAATTGTGTTTGGTAAGCCATGCCATCTACCTGTGGAATTAGAGCATAAAGCATGGTGGGCAATAAAGCAATGCAATCTCAACTTTGACAAAGCTGGAATTCGAAGGATGCTGCAGTTACAAGAACTTGAAGGAATAAGTAATGAAGCATACGAGAATTCAAGGATCTACAAGGAGAAGACCAAAGCCATCCATGACAAAGGAATTTTGCGAAGATCGTTTTGTGAAGGTCAAAAAGATTTAGTCCTTGATAATCGATTGAAGGAAAATCCTAGGAAGCTCCGATCAAGATGGTATGGACCATTTGAAATAATTCAAGTGTTTCCTAATGGATCCGTGATCATCGAGGATCCAGATAACCAGAAGCAGCACAAGGTCAATGGACAAAGGCTCAAACCTTATTTTGAAGCATTGCCAACAATGATGATTGAAGAAATTAAATTGGAAGATCCCATCTATCTTCCAATTTGAGTTACAAAGAAAAAGAAAGAGAGTCGAGCTAATGACTTTAAACAAGCGCTTGTTGGGAGGACAACCCAATTTTATTTCTTTGCATATTTAATTTTAATTTTATTTTAATTCTTACAACAATTCTTTCTTTGAATTTTTGCTTTGATTAGGAATTTTATGTAATTTTTCTTCTATTTAAATTTTTTTTTTCAATTGTATGGAAACTAAGCGGGCATTAGCAACACTCTAGGCAGCTCGGCAAAGCAAGCTTGCCGCTGCTTTGCAAGGTGGCCTGTTGCTGCGCAACCAGGCTGCGTTGGCAGCCTGTTGCAGCCGCGACAGGGCGACTTGAAGCAGCAGCAAGGCTGCCCGCAAGGCCACCCTAGCACCAGCAGTCGCGATAGGCCGTTAACAACAGCGAGCTTCTGCTTTGCCGCGAAAGGCCGCTAACAGCAGCGAGCCTGTTGTTGCCTTTGCGCATTGTTTCTGCTTCGCGGAAGCAGCCTGCTGCTGCCACGTGATAGCATCAACCGAGGCAGCCTATTGCTGCCTCACTGCACCAGGCCGCTCGAGACAAGCAACAGGTGGCACCAGGCAGCCCGCAAGATGCCAAAGTGAGCAACGTGTTTTCTCTCTTTTCCTTCGTTGCACCATGTAATCCTATAGTGCATAGGATTATACTTCCCCAATTGCATTAGGAGATAGATGACCTCCTCCTACAAGGTAAAGGATTCCTAGTCAAGGTATGTTTCTAACTTTGTACTCTAACTAAAACCTTTTAGGAATAGGATTTGATCACTATATAAGCACCTCTATCCCTCCTATATTCATCACAACTTAAGAAGCAAAATTTGAAGCAAAATTCGGTTGAGAGCAATATTTGAAGCAAGGCCAAGTCGACATAAGGAGCAAATGTCGATAAGAGGAATCACAATTGTAGACTTAAAGGAGCAAGTCTATAAGGAGCAAGTGTCGACTAGGGAATTGTCGACCAAAGGAAGCAAATTATCGACTCAAGTAGAAGCAAATTGTCGACAAGTAGCTAAGAAAGGAAATTTCAATTGATCCTTCCCCAAACTTGAAGATGTCAATGATGCTTACTTCAATGGGTTTTGAAGTTCAATTCAAGAATTTTAGGAGACAATTTTATCAAATTGGAGCCTCCCAATTTGGTGAAAAATTTCAAGGAAGCTTTCTTTGTCAAGATTGTCATGAGCTTTTGAGCATGATAGCATCACTACCCAAGGAAGAAATTGCTACTAAGCCCGGTTTCAAAGCTAGAATGATTTATCAATTTCTTTGGAATAAGGTTAACAAGTCACATGAAGCTGTTATGAGATCCAAGGAGAGAGCTATGCAAGACTTCAAGAATCGATTCCATCCCTATGGGAATCAATTTCCTTATCCTCATGGACCAAGGAATTTTAATGGTAGGGTAAGACCTCAAGGTGAACAATGGAGCAAGCCAAACCCTATGCTAAGGATTGGAGGGTATCAAGTCAAACCTTATAGGCCTCCTTATCGCCCTATAAGTTGTGCTCCTTTTCCCCAAAGGTTCCATGATCCCAACTTTGCTTCATGTTCTAATCAACCAAGGGTTCAACAAGTTGCTTCTATTTTTACCCTTGAAGAGAAAGAAAATCGATTATCACCCCCTATTGAACCAGAGGCTCCTTTACAAGAAGTTCAAGAGAAAATTGCTACTGTGGTAATCGATATTTCAAGTGATGCTTCTAGTGATGAGAATAAGGAAGAGGAAGAAGAGGTTAATCAAGAAAAGGAAGAGCTTCACCCTTTCCTTGTTCGGTGCAACCAAATTAGTGATCAAATTACTAGCTTAAGAGATGATTTTAATAACATAATTGGGAATTTGGATGACCTCTTCAATTTATTGGAGAAGGCTATTCATAAACCAATTTAGGTTTAGTTTTAAGTTCTTGGATTTAAGATTTATTTTTATGCATCTTAGGATTAGTTATTTAATTTATGCTTTAATTTTCAATTTCCTTTATCTTATGTCTTTAATTTTCGAGTTTCTTAATAAACTATCTAGTTTTATTTTCCTATCACTTTAATTTTCTATTGTCTTTTATGATTGAGTAATTATCTTCATCAAGGCCGCCAGGTATGTTTTCTTGAACCTTAACTCTTTATTTTTGGTAAGATGATATTGCATGCTTTGTTTGATTGCTTTTACATTGAGGACAATGTGAATTTTAAGTGTGGGAGGGGGGGTGAATACTTGATAGGGTTTTTACTTGAATAATTGAGTCATATGATAGTCCTTGCTTGTATGAGAACCTAGGATAGAATTTGATTGTTTTTTATTGATCTTATTTCCCCAATTTTTGAAGAAAATTTTCGAAAAATTGATTTTTAAAGATAAAATTTCGAGTTTTTCAAACCTTTTGAATTTTCATGCATATTTTGATTAATTGATTTGATTATGATTGATGAATGCTTAGAATTTTAATAATGTTTGATTTATTGATTGAGTTATAGCATGTTGTTTTATTTCTTAGAATTAGGAATAATTGAAGTTTGTGATATGATCTTATTTATTAATTGCTTCTATGATTATCTATTTCTAGGACTTGTGTTCAATCTTGATTGAAATTATGATTGAGAAAGTCTGCCATGGATATATGTCAAGAATAAGTGTGGGGGGACTACTTATATAAAGGGTAATTAAAAATGGTTTTCATAAAAAGAAGTGTTTTCATGATAGAGTAGAAGAGGTATTTCTGTAAATAAATAAAAAATAATAATAAAATCCATTGTTGTTACTCTTTTCTTAAACAAAAGGAGTTAGTAACCCTTGGAAAGAGGATAAGAGGCATGGAATTACAGAAATATTGTCCCTCTAAAAAAATAAAGGAGTCCTTCTAGACTGCTAGTAGCCTCAAAAATGGGAGTTAGTAACCCCAAATCATGAACACTTCGAGGTTAGTAACCTCAATTTTCAAAAAACAATTACCATTAAAAATCTATTATAACCCACAATGACCCTTGATTTATATTTATGACATTGCAATCTTTTGAGTAATGGAGAAAGAGAGGAAAACATGAGCTTATAGAAAGAAGTAGTTATAGAAAGTGAAGAATGGTAAGTGATTAAAGCTACTTTGATTATGGCTACTTAAGAATGATGATGCTTGTTGTTTCTTGATCTTTGGATTAAGTATTATTATTATTCTTTGTTATTTTGATTTCATGATTGAATTGATTCTTTGATGTATGTATGTATTCAAATTGATCTTTTGAAGAATTGGTTTTTGATTACCTTACACATTGATTTGCTAAGCGACTAGCAAAGTTCAAGTGTGGGGGAAAATATGATCGAGCCAAAAACAACCATATTATTATGTTTTTGGATCAATTTATGCTTAAATATATGTTATTTTGTTAATATTTATGTTTTGAGTCTTTATGAGATGTAAAATTGATAATTTGATAATTTTCACTACTTTTGGAGCTATTTTGATGACTTTTTACACAGATATGAGCAAAGTAATTTTGAGTATAGATTTGGAGATTCGAAGTTCGTGTTTGAAGACTTATTGAAGATAATTTGAAGATTTGAAGATCATTGAAGAATTATCTCAAGGAGCAAGAATTGAAGAATGGAGCTTTAACTGCGAAGGATTGAAGACAAGCCATGAAGAAGCCTGGAAGCTAAGGAATTTTGGATATTTAATATGGGAAAAATACTCAGCCCATCTAAGCCCATAATTGCAATTAAAATCCCAATATGTGCTTCCTATATTCAAGGAAATATCGAATTCCCGTAGATTCCCGATTCTAGTCCTAACAGGATTAGGATTCAGCGCAGTCTCGGTAGAAAAATCATAACTTTCTGCTCAGACCTCCGTTTTAGGCCTGTGAGTAGGCGTTGGAAAGATAGCTCCTAGATCTACAACTTTCCTTTGAAGTCCAAGACCTAGTTCTGCCATCTTGAAGCACAAAAACGACGTTGAAATCCCTACATGATTCTAGAAAATTCCAGGATCTTATTTTAACTTGGATTCTACTCTAGGAAGACCTTTAATCTAACTTAGACTCTAAGTTAGACTCAAAAACGTCCTAGACTATTTTCCTACTTAGAATTGGATTTTCTAGGGTTATTTCCACTATAAATAGCCACCTTAGGTCTAGGTTTTTAATGTATGTAGATCTAGAGATTTTATTTTGAAGAATTGTTGAAGATTTGGAGGAGTTTGCCCTAGGATCCGCCGCCCCCCTTCTTCTTCCCATCCATAGATAACTTTTTCTTCTTTTCTTTGGATGCTCACTCAACTCATGAGTGAGTAATCCTTTTCTTTTCTCCAATGTAGAATTTAATTGATCTCTTGATTTATTTCATGGTGAGATTTTGTGCTTTTATATGAAAAATTAATAAGGTATTTCTTAATATCTCTGCATGAATTCTATGTT
>AWUE01017318.1:0-20938 GCA_001974825.2 Corchorus olitorius
TGTTAAGAACTTGAAACCGCACATTAAAATGATCCCACTTCGATCGGGAATTCTACCTCCCCAATCACGCTCATTCGAGTACCATCAAATGCCTTCACTACCATATGATTGGTTATATATGCCTCTTCTACTGGCAACTTTCTCAACATCTTTCGTGGCATTATATTCAAAGCTGAGCCATTATCAACAAGGACATGGCCTACACTCATATTCTTGCATTTTATGGAGATGTGCAAAACCTTGATATTGTTCCTCATACCTTCTGTAATCTATTTCTCTGAAAAAGTGATAAAACCACTAGCAGATATGTTTCCTGTCAGACCATCTAAATCATTGACACTGATATTTTGTGATACATAACACTGGCTTAAAACCCTTAAAAGTGCATTCTGATGTGCCTCTGAATTCAACAACAAGCTAAGAATAGAAATCCTAGCAGGCAAACGGTTCAGTTGTTCAATCACACTATATTCACTATGGTTTATGATCTTCAGATACTCACATGCATCTGAATTTTTGGGATTTTTATTTTTATGATTTGCTGACGACCGATCAGAAACGGTTGTGGAGGTGTCACAACAACAGATGCCACTGACCCATGCACGTGGCTTGGTAAAATAGAATGTAGTTTTGGCACGAATGGCTGAAATGGTTTCACCTTAAGTGGAGCTGGTACAAAAGGCTGAGACGTCTCCTCAATTACAACATTCACCTCACTTATATCCCTCTCAATGTAAAACTCTATCCTCTTAGCATCCATTAACCTTTGTACTTGTTCTTTGAAACTACAACATTCATGAATACCATGCCCCAGACCATGATATGGGCAGACTCTCTCCATTTCCTCAAGTCGAAAGTCTCCTGGAATTATCATATTTGCCTTCACCAAAGCTTCATAAACCTTGGACATTGGGGTGAATACATCTTTAATCCTTCCTTTAATAAATTCTCCAGTTTCGACCATTGACACTTGTTCTCCTCCATGATTCGACAAAGGATTGGTCTGAGCAAAACTCAACTTTCCAGATCTCACCAACTCTTGCACTGCGTACTTTAAATTCAAGCAATCTTCAATAGCATGCCCTTCGGACCCAGAGTGGTAGTCACAGTGAGCATTGGCCTTATATCAGGCCGATTATGGGTGTATAATAGGATGCTGATACGGCAACCTTGTTAGCAAACCTTGTTGCAACAATTGAGGCAAGAGTTCAGTATAGGTGTAAAGGATGGGGTCAATAGGGATCCTCTCTTTCACTGGGTTACTTTTAGAAGTACTGGTTTGAGCTTTCTGTTGTGTTGGCTGAAAGGAGTAGGGGCTAGGTGGCCTTCGGCGAAATGGTGTTCCATTTGTCACATTAACACTATTAGGATAATGATGGTAGTATGGGTTTTGTTGCGGAGGTGTATAATATCCATAGGGCTGGTAAGGGTAAGTATGCCCATAATTGTGAGGTGGGCAAGGATGGTAGTGTTGCCCCTAATTTCTCGGCTTGAAACTATCTTATCCAACCTCATGGACCTCTCATTCCTTCTTCTTATGATTTGCAGGGCCTTTCTTTTCAGCATCTCCATAGACTCCACTTCGAACCACTGATTCGTATGCCTCTCCAACCACAATCAATCTGGTAAAGGAGTCAGTTGCTGCTTGATATAATTCTCGGAAATACTCATTCGGCAGTGTTTTTAGAAATTTAGAACCTATTTCTGAATCTTTCATTTGTGGGTCCACTTCCAGGGCCATGTCCTTGAACCGTTGACCATACTCCTTGATAGTTTCACCTGGCTTCCTCTTCATAATCAGCAGTGTTTCCCGGGAAGGAGCCAACTCATCAATGTACTTGTATTGTGCTATAAAAGCATTAGCCATGTCATTCCATGTTTGGATTTGGTTAGGGTCCAATATGTTGTACCATTTAAAGCATGAACCTGCAAGACTCCTCTGAAAGTAATGCATGAGCATATCATCAGTGTTATATGGCTGCATTTGGCGCACATATGTGTTAACATGGTCTTCTGGGGATTTCGTTCCATCAAATTTCTCAAAATCAGGAACTTTAAACTTTGGTGGGATGACCGAATCTGTGACCAGTGCCACATTCTCCACTCCCTTGAAATAAATTTTATTTCCTTCAAAACCTTTTGAGTCTCTCTTCCATCCGATTCCACAGCTTATCATTAGCTTCACTCACTATTCTCTTGGTGTCATCGCCATCAGACATATTACAAGGTTTGGTGGCTGCTACCCCAGGGGGATAGAGATATGAGTAGTCTAGTGGTGGTGGAACATATGAAGTTCCAAATCCAGAATGAGGATGAGGCACAAAAGTTCCGCTTGTTGTTGCCGATGCCACTGGAAAGGTATATTGCCCCTCTGACACCTGAGGGTACATGTAAGGATTGATAAGTGGTGCAGGCAGAGTTGCATGTACTGTGCTCACATTCTCTGTTTCTATCCCAGATGTCACAACTACTGTGTCTATTTCAGATATAGCTGCAATTTTCTGTTCTTGTGCCTGAGTGGGAGCTTTCTCCCCAAATAACCGCTGCAGCATACCCATTATAGCACTTAATTGTTCCTTTATAACACCTTGTTCCTGCCTCATCTCTTCCTGTGAATGTCTCATTTCATCTTGTGACTGCTTCAGTTGTTCGATTTGTGCAGCCTGTTCTTCCATCTTCCTAACCCTTGACCTTGTGTTGTGCACGCGAACTTGTGTTGGTTTAGATTGAGCTATCTTTAAACCTTTTCAATTTTATAAAGCAAGAATCAAGATATTTGTAATTATGCAATTGAAAAATCATTAAAATTAACTCACTTAATGACATTAATTTCAAGTGAAATTTAAAAATTGCGAGATTTGACAATTACACATTTTGTCATTATCAAATCTCTCATTTAGGACTAAATAATTATGATCATGAATGAATGTATTGCTAAATGTATGATCATGTAAGAAAATTTCTCAAAATTAACTCACTTAATGACATTAATTCTAAGTAAAAATTCGAGATTTGACAATTACACACTTTGTCATTTACCAAATCTCCTTTTTTATGAATGTTTGTTAATGTATGGGCTTGGAATAAAATTTCTTAAAATTAACTCACTTAACGACATTAAACTTAAAGAACTTTCCTCCAATGTTTGATAAATGCACACTTTGCCAATATCAATGCATGAAAAGGGATATTTGTAACACAACAATAATCATTGATAGGGAAATTCTCAATTTTATTTGAATAAAGCAAACTTGTCCATTACAACCTTATTCGTTAAAAGAAAATAATACTCAAATAACCAACTTGTTCAATACATCATAAACTAAATAAAATTCCAATATTCCATCTCATCCATCTCCTCAGATATGGAAAAGAAGCGCTTGACTTGTTGATGAAGATCTTGGGATTCCTCCAAGAAATTTTTAAGCTGTTGTCCATGCGGTCCTACAAGGCAAACTCCACTAAGCTCGTCCAATTTCTCCACCATATATTCTACCTTGATCATAACCTTTTGAATGTTCTTCATAAGGTGCTCGAGTTGTTGATTCCTAACAAGGAAGGATCGCTTCCACACATTTTTATCAGTCCTTAACCTTCCAATCAACCCTTCTTGTTGTCGATTTGCCATCCCAAGTGCGTGCAGATCACTTCTGAGCTTACTAGGTTCTTGACCAAGTTGGAACACCTTTTCAGCCAATTCTTCTTTAAGGACCAACAATGTCTTATTTTCAGCTTCTTGCCCACTTAGACATGTCTTTAATTGACCCTTTTCCCCTTCTAATATCATGATTTTCCTTCTTTGACTCTCAAAAGCACTCATTAAGGTATCAATTTCTCCTTGAAACTCCTCATTTTTGCGCTTTAGCGTGGCATTGTCCTTTTCAAAACTGAGATTCGCAAACTTCAGCTCCAACACTACATCTTGAGGTTCGGAACCCCATGGAACATCCAAACCATCACATGGAGGAATAACAATGTCCTTGACTCGTTTTTCATGCCATTCCATATACCCCCTAGTGACCTTATTAAAGGAATGCATTCCACCACTTGATCTGAATGTGTTCTTCCAAGCTTCCATTATATCCTTAATTTTAGTTGATGTTCCTGACTTATCATAAGTGAATTCCAGTTGGTCAAGCTCATGAGTAATTGGAATAAACTGTTCAGAGGCATATTGTCTTCTCACCATAATTGGAGTATTGCTAATTGCCCCCCAAGGCCCTAGAAGAGGAACCCAAGGCTTATTTCCACACTTGTAAAGTACAACTATAAAGGGCATCCATGGTGCAACCCAAACAACTTCTTCACTGCGCAACTTACGTAGGCGAGCCACCCATTGTTGCCTTGTCCTTTTTACAGGCCATTCAATGCTACAAAAACTTCATATAGGATTGTCATTTTCTAGGTGTCCAAGGATGTCGAACCCAATCCTTGGTGAACGTACTCTTCCTACACTCAAAATGACTTTTGATCCATACATACAAAAGCTGAGCACATCCAATGAATCGTTCTTCTGCAAAAATTCAATGACCTCAATGTTTCAGCCACAATTCCAGGAGCTGGGTCAATTTGTTGGATTACTTGTTCAACATAGTCAATAACTGATGCCTTAATGTGTCCTAACACTTTTGGAAAGATGATGGTCCTATAAATTGCTAACGCCATTGCATGTTCATTTTCAGGACACTTTTCAAGATAATCACAAAGAAAGTCACATGGCATACCCAAATTATTCCCCTTAGTTTTCACAGCATCTTTTGCCTCATCCAAACGGATTCCCAAAAGGCTTGAAAGTTTCTTTGGGAAGCTAGTCTTTAATGACCTCTGATATACTTTATATGGGTTTTGAAATGTTAACCCAAGTAATGCTGAATATTCCTTATTGTAGGTATCATATCCACCTCATTAAAGACAAAGCACCTATATGAGGCATCCCAGAACTGGATAATGGCCTTAATAATATCCTCCTCTATATTAATGCGCAGCAAATCCCCAATGAGACCAATCCTTACCTCAAACTTTTCTCGAGTGGATGTACTCCAATTACTCCAGATGGGACGCAAGCTAGTGAGGTCGTTTTGTTGTAGATCTAGGTGAGCCACTTCAGGTAAATGGGAGACATGGCCATCTTCAAACAATCACCATTCACTCGCTGAGCTTCTTCCATACTTTCCATCACATCATGAACATGCAAGGTGACTTCAACATTCTTGCCCCCTTGCTTCTCGGACCTTGCAGCTATACGATGCAAATGCATGAAATGGAATGAGAGAAAACAAATAAAGTTAGTTCATAAAAGTTAGTTCATAATAATACATCACAACAATAACAAAATTCAAAGGTCATGCTCCTAATAAGGGTACCACCATCAGGTATGGCTCTACCTAAGGTTGGCTTAGGTTTTTCAATATGCATGGTTTGGTTTGTCATAAAAGGTTCTCAAATTGTTCCTTTTACAAGGCACCCCAATTTCTCACCCATCACAGGCTACAAAAGAAAAGGGTTCAATATGAGTGGTAGTGATTCCCTAACCATTGCAGAGGTAAAACCTCACGAGAGTATAAGTACTCCACTTCCTCTATCAAGGATGACAACATGCACATGAATGCAAATCAAACAAAATAAATTTTAAGGATCTCAAGTAATCTTCTTAAGGCATATGTTAATGTTTAATTATTTATGGCTTGACCCTCTAAGTCCCAATGGAGTCGCCAAACTGTTTAACATGCAAATCGCGAGACTTGAGCGCTAGACGCATTGGAAAGGAGTCGCCACCAATCCTTTTTATCTAGGTGTGATTGGCCACCTAATTTGATTAACCATTTTAGTGTTTTCTTAATTTTAAATTAAGGTCATTAATAATGATTAAATATTGGTCTTTATTACCAAATTTTAGGTTTGGGGGTTCGATTACGCATAGGGAAGGTATTAGCACCCCTACAACGCCTGTCAATTAGACAGTACCATTTTAATTAAACATTAACCTTTTAGCCTTAATTATTACTTTTAAACCTTTAAATTTATGATTGTTGATTTCACCATTTTAATTAATATTGTCTTGGAATTTTGATCATATTTTTTATTTAGTCTCCCACAAATTGGCAAGGCCCCAAATTATTATTTTAATTTATTATGTTTTTATGACTTTTCTAGACTTTCCTCAAATTGGCAAAATATAAAATTATCTTTTAATTAATTTTTATTGATTTTTATAATTTAATTTTCAATTATTTTTTATGTAAATGTTTATTTTTAAATTCTTTTTACTGTTCTTTATTTAATATTTTCCAAATCTCCCACAATTTGGCAAGATTTAGAAAATATTCTTATTATTATTCAATCTTTATAATATATTTATTTCTTAAAATATTTCCTAAACCTTTCACAATTTGGCAAGATTTAGAAAATATTCTCTTAAAATTTTATCAATTATATTATAAATTATTATTTTTAATATGAAACCCTAATTATGCAAAATCTTCAATTTCCCCACAAGATTGTCAGAATTCGACAGATTTACCTAATCTAATCTAGTGCATATGATGTAAAAAAATATTTAAAGAATTAAAAAGGTAAATTATTATCAACATAATTGAAAGCCTTTGTTTTGATTTGTTTTAAATCTTGTTCTATTCAATTTCATAACCTAATTATGTACTAAACATTATTAACAAATCTAAGAAAAAAAGAAGAAAAAAAACGTCCCAAAAATAAAAGAAAAAAATCATATTAGAAGGACCTTACAAAAGAGAAAAATTATTCGGACATAAAATTCAATTGATCTTTTTCCTATATACTAATTAAAGGACAAGATATATAATGATACTAATATAATATAAAAAAAAAAAACAAACATCAAGAATTAGAAAAAGTCAACGAAAATAAAGAGAAGATAAAAATAGAGTAAAAGAAATTAAATGGGAAAGGTACAAAGAAACAGAATTGAGCTTGCAATTGATAAGGAAAAGCACAGGGAGCATATACGTGGAGATAAGGTATTGCATATACCTTTTCAATACAATAATTTGCTTTGCTTTGTAGTCTATATGAATAACAGACAAATTCCATCAATTGAAAAATACAATCTTTCTCAAGATTTAGTACTACAGGCTTAGGGTACCAGCGGCAAAAAAAAATTTGTATCGCCTCTCCCCGTCTCTGTCTCTAGCCTAAGGTTGGGGAAAAGGGAACCTTTATATTGGCATAAAATTTTGGGAACAAGTCATGGTAGGAAATTACTAGGAAATTTCCCATGTAGACTTATTTTACATGTGCTATAAATAATTATTTGACCCATTTAACTGGCGCAAATAAAATACTAAAGCCCAAACCCAACTTAACAAATTTAACCCAAACCTAACTAGGCCACATCACTGGGTTTAAGACAAAATTAAACTTTGACTTAGCCTAAATTAAATTTTGGTGTCTACAGAAAATTAAACATGCAAACAAGGAAAATTAAATCTAAGATGCAATCCTAATATGCAAACAAGAAAAATAAACATGCAACCTAATTTTCTAGGATAGAAGCCATTCATTTCCTCCTTTGCTCTTTGGTAAAATTAGAGATCATATTGAGAACCAACTTATGATACTCATGATTTTGACTTTGAATTTCTCCCAATGCCGCAACAATTTTCTTCAAATAAATCTCAAGTCCCCAAAGTTTGACATCCAACTCCATCTCTTCGGCAATTTCCTTAGAAATAGAGGTAATATCAACTTTGTTAACTTCCACAACCTTAACTTGATCTTCCAAATTCCTTGTCACTTCCATGTGTTTTAGTTCTTGATCCTTAGAACAATTTCCTGTTTCTACTTTGAACCAATTTTTAAAAGATCTTGTTTCATACCTAGGTTGAACATGGTATAATTTCCTAAGAAATTCTTCCTATAAGAACTAGTAGCTTCTCCTTCACTAGGCAAGATAGATTTCTTTCTCAAAATTCCACTAATGAGAAGTGGGTAGCCCTAACATTGATGAGGATCACTAGAAGTAGCAAAAATTCACATTTTACTCAAAATAAGTCTAGCCATGGGAATCGGCTTATGCTTCTCTTGTCCATAACACATAGTATCAGCAATATACAAGTCTTCAATTGAAGCATTATGTTGAGCATTCAAAGACCTATGCAGTATGTTGTGGTGTATCAAGTACATCACTACCTTATCTCTGGGCTTCATTCTCTCCAACTTAACATCACCTTTGTGACAATCATCCATAATTTCAAAGTTCTCCAAAGCAACATCCTTAGACCAAAAGATATCAAACAAGTTTCTCATTTCTCCTCCAAAATCATCAAATTTGAAAAGATTACCATGATTGCTAATTCCAAGTAGTCTAATTAGAGTTCTCTCACTCACCTTGATTCTCCTTCCTTTTACCATTGTTCGAATTGTGAGATCATCTCCATATGGTCTGTCGAAACGTTCGAGTCCGGGGAGCCCTGCCGAAACGACGTTGGAAAAAGGAGTCGCCACTAATCTTTTTTTCTAAGGTGCGATTAGTCACCTAAAGGCCACCTAAGCCAAGTAATGTCCAAAGCTTGGCCATGGACCAACAAAACCTAACGTCCGGTCTTATAACCTAAATCTAGGTTCGGGAGTCGATTACGCTCGGGGCAGGATTAGCACCCCCGAGTCGCCCGTCAAGTGACGATACCTCTAGTCTAACTAGATCTTACTGGGTCATAAAGAAAAGTTGGTTGCTTTTAATCCTTGATCTTGATTATTATTAGAAAGGGTTATAAAAACAAATGTCGAGAATTCGAAGAATATGATTGAACAACGTCGATCAATTCTGTCTCAGTTTTCTTTCACTGTTTGTTCTCTTGTTGAATCTCCCACATCGGGAAGAAATTTTGAAAATACTGTGATAAAACCTTTTTATTTTTGTTTCTTAAAGTCTTTTACTTTGCTTTGAAAACTTCCATTTTAGCCTCCCTAGAAATAGTGTGAAAATCTTCTTTTTTTGTTGTTTTGGAAAAACCTTTTCCATCTTTTATTGATAAACTAAGTCTTGTTTGAATTTGAAAAATCTCTATTTAAATCTTAAAACACTTGATTACCAATTTTAATTCATTTTGTAAACTGAGTAAGAGAACATCAACTTTGAAAATGCTTTTTTTAAAAAATCTTTTTTCTGTATTTTCTGAGTAGTACTTAATTCCTAAAGGGAAGAAAAATGAATGCAGATGATGCATGAACTAGCATATTTTAATCATTTGATTAATAAAGAGGGGTTTACTCGAGTCAACCCCTACGAACCTAGCCCGGCCCGCCGGGGATATTCGTAAAAGTTGTTCGATCTCGGAGCGAAATCCCGAGAGGTCGTGCTCATGCACCTTTACAAGAGATTTGTCCGTCATAGTTAAAACGCCTCTTTATTAATCGAAACTTATAATGGTGGCATGAAATGCAAACAATTATAATAACCGAAAATAGATATGGCATGCATGTGTTTAACTACTAATTATCAAACTAACTTAAATTAATTACAACCCCAAATATAATCGAATTAACAAATAAACTAAAAGAAATTGGAAGCTCAGGCCAAATTGGACAACCGGGGACCTTTCTGCACATCGAGAAAACCATTAGCAACATTCAAGATCCAAAAAGCACAAATTGAAAATGGACAACTTAAATCAAACACTCAAATACATAATTCCTACGTGGTTGCTACAATCAATAACCAAAACAAATAAAAAGGAAATAAAAGTCCTCAAAAGGACCAAGAAACATTAATTAAAGGACATGCTTGAGCTAAATTGGAACTTATTGAATCAACATAAGAAGTGAATCTTTGAACTTAAAGTCTTAATTAAATTTATTTTAACAAAAAATTGGAATTAATTCAAAAGATTCATCAATTTCCTTTCAAGATATTTTTCAACTTGAAAAATTTTGATCTTTGGCCCAACATCATCCTTGAGTCATTTTTTAATCCAAGAAAAAAACATAACTTTAAGCCAAAATCTCAATTTTTCGAATCAAAATTAACTCAATTACAAATAAAAAATCAATATGAATCATTACCAAAAAACAATAAAATCAACACTTAAAATTAAAAGCTTGATTTTCCTTAAGCATGGTATTAAATTTCAAGGAAATACAACCACAATCAAACCATAATCATGTATATCATGCCATAACAAACAAAGGCCACAACTTTAGCATAAAAACAAGCCATTTATGCAAAAATGAACCATTAAAGTTATACGGGCCAAACTTATTATGAACTACTAATTAAAGATAACATCTTTTTACTAAAAACCAAAACATTAAACAAAATCAACACTTTAATCAACAAATTAGCCTACTCAAAATTAAATTGGCCATATAATAACATAAACATGTAATCATTTGACAATCATACCCATTTATAACATGAATCTAGGGAAATCAAAGCAAGAAAGCACATATTCACAAAGGAGTAAAACTCAAATCACATAAAAATGACTACTTTAGGGACTTAATTGAAACAGAATCGAAATCCATACTTGTAATTCGGTAATTGCCCTGGGGGTTTATAAAAAACGACGTCACTTTTAGTCGTTTAAGTCCGGGCTATAAAAGCCACTTTTTCCTTCTTCCTCTTCAGATCTCTCCTGCCCGAGTAACCCTAGCCGCCACCTGCAACTCTGCCAGGAATCGTGCTACAAATCTAGTTGTTTTAGATTCAAATCTAGCCTTGAAAATCTATCAAACTCGACTTGAACTCCTTCAACTTCTAGATGAGTAGATCGATGACCTTCACAAGGTAATTCCTCCTCTTTCATCGGCCTTAAGTCTTCAATTAGACCTGCAATTGTCAACTCAAGAACACAAGATTCACAAACAATCAAGAATCACAACTTAATTGTTTGCTAGGACTCTACAAGATTGAAGAACCCTAAGTTTTGCTCAAACTAGAACAATGAAGGTAAGATAATCAATTTGGGTGAAAAACCTCAATTTTATTAATCAACTCAACTTGAATACAAAAGAGGGGGTTGATGGCTTTATATAGGCAAAACATAACCTAATTCCAAGTCCAACTAGGAAAAAAAAAACCGCAATAACAAAAATAAATCCGGGGGTCACCCGCCCCCGGGTAGCTTTAGACTTGTGTTAAGGCCGTTTCTGATGGTGCCTAGCCCCGGGTACCCCTACCAGCCCCCGGGTAGCCTCAGAAACTTCAATTAAGTTTCAAAAGCAAGCAAAGTGATGAGCTTGTGTTTGGGTGGTGTTTCCTTGCTCTTGTCATTGGATCTAATGGCATCTTCAATGGATCAAATGACATCTTTGGCATCTCCTTGGTGCTTGAAACATGTTGTGTGATATCTCCTTGATCTTCATGCTTCTCCATGCTTCCTTGCACTCCATGCTCATCCTCTCCATGATCTTCATTGTGTTCTTCAAGACCATGATAAGCCCTTAGCGCATAACCCCCTCTCCCTTGAAAAGGATTTTTCCTCAAATCTGCATCATTATCAAACAAGGATAAGTTTGAAACTTTAAAAGTAGCACTTACATTACCATATTCACTAGGAAGATCTAGCTTGTATGCATTGTTGTTGATCCTCTCTGATCGAGCTAAAAAAAACCCTATTTTTATGATCATTTTTCTATGATTTTTACTATTTATATGTGTATTTTAACCTTATTTTGTAAGTATTTGTGTTTTTAGGTCTTGAAGACAAGAAAAGCGGAAACCTATTGTTTTTCACTCTTTTTCGAGCTAAATTGATGACTTTTTACTCAAACTTTCTACTCAGACCTCCGCTTTAGGCCCCTGACTATTCGTTGGAAAGCTAACTCCGAGATCTACAACTTTGCTTTGAAGTCCAAGACTCAGTTCTGCCGTTTTCAAGCCCAAAAACACCGTCGAAATCCCTGCACGAATCCATGATTTTTCAGGATCCTATTTTGACTAGGATTTTGGTTCTGGGAAGACTTTTAATCTAACTTAGAGTCTAAGTTAGACCCTAAAACGTCCTAGACTCCTTTCCTACTTTTAATATGATCTTAATTTTTATTGATTTACGCGGCCGCTAAAGAGGTAATTTGATAGATAGTTGGCTAGATCAAACAACAAGGTTGACGCATGAGTTTTATTGTGTGTAGCAAGTTAACCGCGCTTGACGGCGTGTTAATTGGGTTTGCATGCCAGTGATCAGATTTATCTGGTTGTTGTATGGTTTTATTTATTAAGCATGTGTTAAAGAACTAATAAAAGTTGATCTTAATGCTTTGATTTCTAGCAAATCTTTAAGGTTTGACGGCTAATTGATTAGTTAGGAGGAAAAAGGGGTAATTTAAGGCTTGACGGCTAATCTTATCTAAATAGCATGTTAGTGTTTTCCCTAAACCAGTTATCATCATGAATTTAATATTGAATTTATCTTTTAAATCGAGGACCCATAATTAATTTGATTGTTTTCTACCATTGGAGAAGAAGTATGCTTTTTAATTGCTTTCTTTTCAATTGTTATTTTCAAACCCCTGTTTTTACGCATTGCTTTTGAGAGATTTTTAAGGATTGTATCTTCGGATAAAATCTATCCACTTTCTGTGTGGTATCGACCCCTGCTTGCCCTATCTACTTAGTTAGGATTTTGTGGGGATTATTTTTATGATTGCTGGCGACCGATCATAAATTTTGGCACCGTTGCCGGGGAAGGAAGGAAAAGACTGATCCTGGGAATTTTCTCTTAGTCCCTGCGTTTTTGTGCTTAAAAAAAAATTTTTGTTTTTCTTTTATTTTCTTCTTTCCCTTCTTTGCGTTTTTAATTTAAAAAAATAATGTTTTTTCTTTTCTTCTTTGAGTTTTTGAAAAAAAAAATTTGTTTTTGCGAAAAAAAAAATTTCTTGTTTTTGCGTTTTCAAAAAAAAAAAATAATTTCCCTTATTTTTCTGTTTTTAATTTTTGTTTATGAGCTTTTACTACTAATTTTTCTTTTGTGTTTTTGTCTTTCTAAAAAAAAAATCCAATGGAGCAAGAAGCACAATTGCGAATGATTCATGATCGAAAAGAGATTGAAGATTGCGAGCAGCTACAAGAAGAGCACCTGCACCAATATTGGGAGAGATTCAACAAATTATGGATAACCATCCAAACCATGGGTTTTCTGAACAAATCCTTCTTGAGTGTTTCTGTTTTGGTCTAGAACCTTCTAGTATGTACCAGATAGAAATAGCCAGTGGTGGAAGTCATCTGGATAGTGAGTTTTTCTTTTTGAAAACTCTTAAGGAGCAGAAGACGATAATTGAAGAAGAGGTGGCCAAAAGCGCAAAGGAAGTATCGATCAAGGCAACATCATCATGGAAAGAACCTGTCCAATCTGAACCAAGCAACGTTAAACCTCTACCAACGGAGGATTACAAGATTGTGCAAGAAGAATCAGAGGCATCAAAAGAAGATATCAAGATGGACATCCCATATTTCGTAGAGCCCATAGAAGAGCCACCAGATGATGAGCAACTCGGATATCCTAAGCTAAAAGAATTAAGTGTTCTGAATCTTGTTGATAACCAAATCTTGAAACATGAAGATCGAGATTTCTTGGGAATCCACAAGCTTCTTTAGTCTTACTACTTTGAGGAGATCAAGATGGATCAATTCTTTCTGGAGGATAAGAAGATTTGCCAACACGAGGACACTTTCCAAAGGCGAGACGAGAACAATGCTAATCAATGCCGAAAGCATCCATTGCATCAACCTCTCACGGCAACAAAGATGGCATTGTCATTCCTAGCTATTCATGGAGTCGCCCTCAACAAAATTGGTGATTTCTTTCCTTATCTCTTTTTTTTACCTTCATATTTTTGTGCTCATATTCTTCCAATCTCATCATATTTGTTTTATGCTTTGAGTGGTATGATCCACCCTAACAAAGGAAGAGGAAGGAAAGTCTAGCCAAAGACATTAAAGAAAGGCGCTGCTTGGGAGGCAACCCAAGAATTTACTAACATGTGAATTCTCTTTTTAGTTTTGTTTTTCTTTTTCTTTTTAGGATTTCAAATTAAGGAAACAAGTCGAACAATTGAAGCTTTTTGAACATTTGCAAAGGAAACCGAATGAAAGCCCAAAGGAGAGGAGCAAAGGATGGAAGCCAATTATGATCGAGCCAATCTAGCTAGCTCAGTCGGCCATGCCCAAGCAGCACTGCTCCGGCCATTAACGCCATGCCACCTCTAGCCTATGCCGATAAATAGAGAACCTTTCTTAAACTCATCTCCATTTACTTTTTCTTTGCATTGTTTTGATTTGATCGATTGCCTATTCCTTGATTTGAATTAGTTGTTTGTATTTCTTTTATATATTTTCTATGCTTTGATTTGGATCTTAATGATGACTTATATGCTATAATTGCAATGATTGATGCTTTGAATTACTTGAATTGCTTGATTGGTTGCACACTTTCTTTGTGAGTCAAGTCTTTCTGTAGCACACTCATCTATTTTTTAAAAAAAACCACACTTATCACACATGAGCATTCACATGATTTTTTCCAAAAATTTCGAAAAGTCAAATTTTTTATTTTATTTGTTAAAATTCATACATTGAGGACAATTTGTCTTTTAAGTGTGGGGGAGAGAGTCTAATGGAGAGTCTACATGCATAGAAATCCATGAAATTTTTCGAAAATTTTGCAAAATTTTGAATTTTTCATGCATATATTAAGTAATTAATTTGATCATGATTGATGAATGCTTAGAATTTTTAAGAATGGTTTATTTGATTGATTGATTAGCATGTTATCTTATTTCTTAGAATTAGGTATAACTAGAGTTTATGATAAAAGCTTATTGTTTATTGCTTCTATGATTGCCTATTTTTAGAACTTGTGTTTAATTTTTATTGAAATTACAATTATGAAAGTATGTTATGGATATGTCAAGAACAAGTGTGAGGGACTACTTATATAAAAGGGTAGTTAAAAAATTGTTTTCATAAAAAGAAGTGTTTTCATGCAAGAGGAGAAGAATATTTCTCCTTTAAAAAAAATCAATCCATTGTTGTCACTCTTTTCTTTAACAAAAGGAGTTAGTAACCCTTGAAAAGAGGATAAGAGGCATGGAATTGCGGAAATATTGTCCCTCTGGAAAAAATAAAAAGGAGTCCTTTTAGAGTGCTAGTAGCTTCAAAAATGGGAGTTAGTAACCCCTAGTCATGAACACTTCGAGGTTAGTAACCTCAATTTTCTAAAAATCAATTACCCTTTGAAAATCTATTATAACCCACGAAAACCCTTGATTTGTATCCATGATATGCATTCTTTTGTGTAATGGAGATAAAGATGAAGACAAAAGCTTATGGAAAGAAGTAGTTATAGGATGTGATGAATGGTAAGTGATTAGAACTACTTTAATTATGGTTACTTAAGAATAAAGATGCTTGTTATTTCTTGATCTTAAGTGCTTTTATTATTCTTTGTTATTTTGATTTCATGATTGCATTAATCCTTGATATGTGAATGTATTAAAATTTTATTTTTGAAATGAATGGATTTAAACATAGATTTGTATAAAATTTGTTCTGTTTTTCATACTAACCATGAGTCTATCGAGTCAGTCTAAACATGTTTGTGGGTATCGTCTTAGTTAAGTAAACCCTCAGGAGACTATAACTCCACCAGTATAGACATACATTGGTTTAAAGGCTTGTGTCACGTGCTAAGTGCCACCGTACACCTACAGAAGTGGAATCTTTATTTGCATTAGTCTTTGTTTTTGTTTTCTTAGTTTTTATGCACTAGTTTGCTAGGGACTAGCAAAGATTTAGTGTAGGGGAAATTATGATCGAGCTAAAATAGACCCTATTTTTATGATCATTTTCCTATGATTTTTACTATTTATATGTGTATTTTAACCTTATTTTGTAAGTATTTGTGTTTTTAGGTCTTGAAGACAAGAAAAGTGGAAACATATTGTTTTTCACTCCTTTTGGAGCTAAATTGATGACTTTTTACTCAAATATGGACTTAGCAATTTTGAGTATGGATTTGCGATTCAAATTTCGTGATTGAAGACTTATTGAAGATAATTTGAAGATTTGAAGACTATTAAAGAATTATCTCAAGAGGCAAGAATTGAAGATTGTAGCTTAAATTGCGAAGGATTGAAGACAAGTCATGAAGAAGCCCGGAAGCTAAGGAATTTTGGATATTTTATATGGGATAATACTCAGCCCATATAAGCCCATAATTGGAGTTAAAATCTCAATTAATGCCTCCTATATCCAAGGAAATATCCAATTCCCATATATTCCCGCTTCTAGTCCTAACAAGATTAGCATTCAGTGCAATTTTGGTAGAAAACTCATAACTTTCTACTCAGACCTCCGTTTTAGGCCCATGAGTACTCGTTTGAAGGCTAACGCCGAGATCTACAACTTTGCTTTGAAGTCCAAGACCCAGTTCTGCCGTTTACAAGCCTAAAAACACCGTCGAAGTCCCTGCACGAATCCATGATTTTTCAGGATCCTATTTTGACTAGGATTTTGGTTCTAGGAAGACTTTTAATCTAAGTTAGAGTCTAAGTTAGACCCTAAAATGTCCTAGACTCCTTTCCTAGTTAGAATTGGATTTCCTAGGGTTATTTCCACTATAAATAGCCACCCCCTGTAACACAAATCACATACCTTCACACATATAATTTTCTCTTCTTCTTTTTCTCTTCTAGTTCTAGTTTTTCTTCTTGTTTTAGGGCTAGGGTGCCGCCACCCTCTCTTTGCATCGAGAGGGGCGGCAACCCTAGGTTATTCAATAGGAGGATTTCTCCCCAAGATCTTGTAAGTTTTCTTAAGCCTCTCAGGGATTTTTCCAAATCCATGAGGAGCTAAATTCTTAATACTTCTAATCCTTTGGTGAATTCAATCAATTAAACATGGTGAGATTTCTTTTCTTATAATTTGGTATTTTATTTTTGATAGATAGCATGTTAAACTCTGTTTTAATTCTACAATCTTGATTTTTAATGATTTACACGGCCGCTAAAGAGGTAATTTGAGAGATTGTTGGCTAGATCAAACAACAAGGTTGACGCATGAGTTTGATTGTGTGTAGCAAGTTAACCGCGCTTGACGGCGGGTTAATTGGGTTTGCATGCCAGTAATCAGATTTATCTGGTTGTTGTATGGTTTTATTATTTAAGTATGTGTGAAAGAACTAATAAAAGTTGATCTTAATGCTTTGATTCCTAGCAAATCTTTAAGGCTTGACGGCTAATTGATTAGTTACGAGGAAAAAGGGGTAATTTAAGGCTTGACGGCTAATCTTATCTAAATAGCATGTTAGGGTTTTCCCTAGACCAGTTATCATCATGAATTTAATATTGAATTTATCTTTTAAATCGAGAACCCATAATTAATTTGCTTATTTTCTACCATTGGAGAAGAAGTATGCTTTTTAATTGTTTTCTTTCTTAATTGCCATAGATTTAGATTTAATTTACTTTGCTTTGTTTCTAGTATAATTACTTTCTTTTTAATTGTTATTTTCAAACCCATGTTTTTACGCATTGCTTTTGAGAGATTTTTAAGGATTGTATCTTCGGATAAAGTCTATCCACCTAATCTGTGGGATCGACCCCTGCTTGCCCTATCTACTTAGTTAGGATTTTGGGGGATTACTTTTATGATTGCTGACTACCGATCACTCTCCAAGACTTGGAATGGACCATCTCCACGAGGTAAGAGCTTAGACTTTCTCTTTTCAGGGAACCTTTCCTTCCTTAGATGCAACCATACCCAATCTCCAGGTTCAAAGATGACCTCTTTGCGCCCCATGTTAGCATTCTTCATGTAGTGTTGTGTTTTCTTCTCAATTTGAGCTCTAACCTTTGCATGAAGATCCCTAACATATTCGGCTTTGCTTTGCCCATCCATGTCAACTTGCACACTCAAAGGTAAACTCAACAAATCCAATGGGGTTAAAGGATTAAAGCCATACACACATTCAAAGGTGAAAATCCAGTTGTACTGTGTATGCTTCTATTGTATGCAAATTCAACATGAGGCAAACAATCCTCCCAAGTTCTTAAGTTATTTTTAATCAATGCTCTAAGTAAGGTTGACAAAGTCCTATTAACTACTTCAGTTTGACCATCAGTTTGAGGATGACAAGTAGTTGAAAATAACAACTTAGTACCTAACTTAGCCCACAAAGTTCTCCAAAAGTGACTTAAAAATTTAGCATCTCTATCACTCACAATCGACCTAGGCATTCCATGTAGTCTAACAATCTCCTTAAAGAACAAATTAACTACATTAATGGCATCATCAGTTCTAGTGCATGCAATGAAGTGTGCCATCTTAGAAAACCTATCAACAACCACAAAGATAGAATCCTTACCTCTCCTAGAACGAGGTAATCCTAACACAAAATCCATGCTAATATGAGTCCATGACTCATGAGGAAAAGGCAAAGGACTATACAATTCATGAGGTTTAGATGTAGATTTAGCTTGCAAACAAGTAATGCAACTAGAAACATGCTTCCCTACATCATATCGCATCTAAGGCCAAAAGAAGTGTTCATGCAATATCTCATATGTTCTATCAACACCAAAGTGACCCATTAAACCTCCCTCATGCGATTCTGTCACTAGCACAAAACGCAGAGAACAAGTAGGTATACACAATCTAGATTTTTTAAACAAAAATCCATCATACTTATAATACTTCCCAAATCCAGAATTCTCACATGCTTTCACTACTGGAAATCATAAGAATAGCGACGTTTTTTTTTTTGCATATGGCGGCGTTTAAAAACGCCGCTATTTTTCACGCTTCGCCGCGAGAGGTGCCGTTATAAAAACTGCCATAATTTTCCGGCGTTTAATTCGAAAACGCCGTTATTTGAAATAGCGGCGTTTTTGTACGGAAACACCCCTGTTTTGCGGCGTTTCTAAATAATAAACGCCGAGAAATTAATTTTCAAAACAAAATTTCGATTTAGGAATAGTGGCGTTTTTTTACGGAAACGCCGCTATTTAGCTGCGTTTCAGAATTTAAACGCCGCTTTCGAATCTATAAACGCCGCTATTTTGGCCTTTTATATTAAAAAAAATACTTTTGTTTGAATACTGTTTTAATATTCAAAACTAGTAATAAAGGAAATATTTACATCATTGTCCATGGAAAATGATCAATTTTTCAATACCCTACAAAAAATCATACTTCAAATAGTCAATACGGTACAAGCAAAACAATTGCCACATTGAATTCAATTTTTATTCTGAATAATAGATGCAACAACTTGTTTTGTTGCAAGAACCAGAATCTAGAGTATAAATTTTCTTAAATAAATAAGATTAAGCCATGGAAAATGATATCTGCAATTTATACCCACGAAGCAAAAGTTTTAGCATCCTGTTCTTCATGACCAAGTTAACCAAGCATTCTCTTGCTACAAGTATAATACCTTCAAAATATACAATAGTTCATCTATTAGCTTTGTCATAGCAATAACACGATTCACAAAACAACAATAGATGGCAATCATGCTTCTGTCTCCCCAAGTCACAACAGGTAAAGTTACATTACCCACCATTTGAGTAGATCCCTAGCTTAAGACCTTTGCTGTGAACATAGTCTGCTAGAGCTTTTATTCCAGATGGAAAGGTTGAATTCTTAGGCACTAGATTACCCTGGAAAGAAGTGGGCTAAGAACCTTTCCATATTGCCCATTATAAAATGGCGGTTCTTTTAGCTATTCCATTATTAAAAATTAGCTATGGGTAACGTGCATAGCTAAGCTACCAAATAAACTATTTTGATATATATGGAATAAATTCCTTTGATTACAAAGGGCAATAGTGCGATCTATCTCTTCGTTCTTATGCTCCTTCCATGCATCCTATATTCAAGGTTGAGACAAAATTTTAAGATAGAAAACAGATTAGAAGCTTATTAAACTAACTCAAATAGTCTATGTATAATTCTTTGTTGCAACTCATGCTTCATACTCTAATTCGTAACATTTCTACTACACAACCTAGCCAAAGTTATTAACTTAATATGTAAAATGCCCCAGAAGAAGCACCAAACTGATTAACTGATTTCTACTCCACAACCTAGCCAAAGTGAAGAATGATCAATGAACTCAGCTTGACAACAGCTTCGCCATTCTAATATAGAAGATTAAAAAGCAGCAAAGAAACATTACAGGAGAAAAGGCTAAGTAACCATCATTTAGGCAAGTCAAAACAGGTTCCTAAAGGTAAGCAAATTGGATTAAAAGTAGCCTCATAGCAACATGGCGCCACAGGCAAGGCAGATAAACTATTTTATGTTTAATAACAAAGGGTTTATACATATCGACAGCAAACCGAATTGCCAACAACTGGTAATATCAATTCAGTCGCAGTTGTCTTCATTAAACCAAGTTAAACTAGGACAAAACAACAGCAATCAAAATCACCCACCTAGTATTGTGCTATCCCTGGATGTTTAAGCTAAAATTTGAGTTAAAAGCATCACCTTACTCCGCAAACCAAGTGATTATAAAGAGACAAAGAATAGAGTGCTTACGCTAGTGATCAACGGATAGGAACTTCTAGAGGTTATAAACTAAAAGTCTAAGGCCCACATGTGCAATTCGTCTTGTACATAATGACACATAACTCTAGGGATTCGTCATTTTTAACTCTTAATTTAATACAAGATCAAAATTTTTGTGTTCAATATATCAACTTAGCATTTTTTTTTTTTCATTTTGGCAAAGCTAAGGAAGCAATAACAGGCTCAAAATGAAAAAAAAAAAAAATACAGGGCAGGTCATAATGTAATGGTAAAGCAAGAATAATAATGATGATAATATATATATAATAATAATAATAATAATAATAATAATAATAATGATAATAATAATGATAATAATGATAATGGAAGAAAAGTGTGGGGTGTAGCACACGGGGGATGTAGCAAGCTTTCAAAAATGTTGTACTCTAG
>AWUE01017322.1:0-12712 GCA_001974825.2 Corchorus olitorius
AATCTTCCTAATATCTTAAACAACTCCAGTTGAATAATTGGTATAGGAACAGACGTAATGCTAATTCCAACATGCTAATAAGATTAATCCGGATCTCGCTAAAACTAACCTCTAATATTCTGATCCGGGTTCCAGCCCTTCCTAGAATAAGCATTAAGATTATTCTTTTCCACATGCATGATAAATCAATACCAAACTCATCTACATCTATTTCCAATTCGGCCTATAGATTTCAACAACGTTTATAATCACATTGAACCTAGAATTCCTAGAATTACAACTGTCACTTGGACCAACATTGGCTCAATTCGAGCCAACTTGAATCTAACATTAGTATTCATAAATCTCAAGATAAGTAGGCCTCCTAATCAATCAAAATATGAACACATAAGATGAAGTATAGGGATAAGAAACATATTCAAGTAGAAAATCAAATTATAAAGAACAAAAGTCTCTCCATAAATAATAAGCCATGAGATCAATAAGATCCTACATTGGAGAAATAAAAGATTAGCTACTCATGAATTGAGTAGCCATCAAAAGAAAAAGGAATAGAAAAACCTAGGGAAGATAGAAGCTGGCCGGCGGCTCTCCTTGCTCTCCAAATTCGTCTAACCCCCATTTCTAGAGAGAAAAGATGTCTATTTATACTAGAGACTTAGGGCAAACTTAACCTAGAACAAAATAGACTTTTAAGCTCATTAACCATCCTCCAATTGAGTGGAATTTCATCCTCCAGGTCTAGGTTTTCTCCAAATACCGAAATAGGTTAATCATATCAACTTGGGCTTGAATTCATGGGCTTTTCTAGGTCCAGCACGTCTGCAGAAACTTCAGGGGCATTTTCCAATGCATATTCATACGCCTCATTTGGAGTTCTGGATTAAAAGATATGGTTGTTTTCCCGAACTGACTCCAAATCTGGAAAGAAAGGAAGAAGCTTCAGCATGAAGACACCCATAAGTAGCTGATTGTGCGCGCTGACAAGGGCCCCGACTCCCGCTGGGCGCCCACCTGGTTGGCCTGAGCACCCAGGTTTTAAGCCTGATCACCCATGTCCTCCTGGTGGCTCGACATGTCTTCTTGCAACTTGAATTCTTCTTACTCCTTTGCTTTGGAATTCGTAGCTTTCAACTTTATGACTTCAATTGGCATAAAATTGAATCCATAGATTCTTCATTCACGAACACGAGATCTCCAATTTCTTCCAAGAAAATCCATGAAAGACCTTTGTGCTAAAAATCAACCAAAATAGCTCCAAAAAGTGCCTAAAACAACATATTTGCACATTCTACCTCTTCAACACCTACAATCACAAATGTAAGCATTATAGGGTAAAATCTAACACAAATATATTGAAAAGCATAGGAAAATGACCATAAAAACATGCATCATTTTGGTCTGATCAACAATTAAACTAGAAAACAAAGCAAAGTAAATTAAATCTAAATCTATGCCAATTAACAAAGAAAACAATAATTAAAGCATACTTCTTCTCCAATGGTAGAAAACAATCAAATTGAATATGGGTCCTGGATTTAAAAGATGAATTCAATATTAAATCCTTGATGATAACTGGTCTAGGAAAATCCTAACATGCTATTTAGATAAGATTAACGGTTAAGGCTTAAATTACCCCCATTGTTAACTTAACAAATCAATCACCGGTTAAGCCTTAAAGATTCACCAAGCAACAAAGCATTAAGATCAACTATTTAATTAGTTCTTTCACACATGCTTAATAAATAAAACCATACAACAACCAGATAAAATCTTATCACTGGCATGAGAAACTCATCGAAGCGAGGGTTAGTCGTCAACGATTCGCTACCACACAATCAGACTCGAAGGTTAACTGGTCCGCCTGACTTAGCAATAGATCTCTCAAATTATCAATTTATCGGCCGCATAAACCAATAAAAATCAAGGTCATGGAATAAAACAGAGTTTAACATGCTATCTATCAAAAATAAAATACCAAATTATAAGCATTGAAATCTCACCATATCAATTGATTGAATTCACCAAAGGATCAGAAGTATAAGAATTTAGCTACTCATGGATTTGGGAAAATCCATGAGCGGCATAAGAGTACTTACAGGACTATGGAGGGCGAAATCTCCTTGATAAAATACCTAGGTATGTCGCACCTCCCTATGGTTATAGGGGGTGGCGGCACCCTTGTCTAAAACTAGATCTAGAAGAGAAAATAGATCTAAAACTATAATTGTGAATTGGTGTGTAAAGTATGTGATTTGTGTTATAGGAGGTGGCTATTTATAGTGAAAATAACCCTATGAATTCCAATCCTAACTAGGAAAGAGGTCTAAGTCGGTTTTGGGTCTAACTTAGACTCCAAGTTAGATTAAAAGTCTTCCTAGAGTAGAATCCAAGTCAAAATAGGATCCTAAAAAAATCCTGAATTCGTGCAGGGACTTCGATGGAATTTTTGGGCTTGAAAACGGTAAAACTAGGACTTTGACTTCATAGGAAAGTTGCATATCTCAGAGTTAGCTTTTCAACGAGTACTCATGGGCTTCAAACGGAGGTTTGAGCAGAAAGTTATGATTTTTCTACCAAAACTGCGCTGAATCCTAATCCTGTTAGGACTAGAAGCGAGAATAAGCATAAATTCGATATTTCCTTGGATATAGGCGGTATTAATTGGGATTTTAATTCCAATTATTACCTTATATGGGCTGAGTATTTTCCCATATAAAATATCCAAAAATACCAAAGCTTAAGGGCTAATTCATGGCTTGTCTTCAATCCTTCGCAATTAAGCTCCAATCTTCAATTCTTTCCTCTTGAAATAATTCTTCAATGTCTTCAAATCTTCAAATAAGCCTTCAATGAGTCTTCAAACACGAACTTCGAATCTTCAAATCTATGGTCAAAATTGCTTTGCTCAAATCTGTGTAAAAAGTCATCAAAATAGCTCCAAAAATAGTGAAAAACAACAAATTATCAATTTCACATCACTTAAGGACTAAAACCACAAATATTATCAAAATAGCATATATTTAAGCATAAATGGGTCCAAAAACATAGTAAAATAGCCATAAAAATAGGGTCTTTTTTAGCTCGATCAACGATTGGTTGAGAATTAACACCTCCTTCCAAGAGAGATAAGGGACGTTGAGTGAGAAATTACTCTTTGTGATTGTATAAATTACTAATTCTTAATGCTTTGTTTCTTGGTGAATCTTTAAGCCTTAACCAGTAATTGATTTGTTAGGAAGTAAAAGGGGTAATTCAAGTCTTAACCGATAATCTTATCTAACTAAGGTAATTTAGGATTTAATTCCAACAAGCTATTTTTTGTTTTCATAATTTTTAGATATCAATGATCCATGTTATAATTGTCAAAAGGAATATTAATTCTACATTGGAGGTTTTTTATTAATTGTTTTCTAGTTTATTCACTGCTTTCTTATCAATTGTTTTCTTTAATTTTCTTGATTGCTTCCTTTGTTAATTTTAATTGTTAGTTAGATTAGATTTAATTACACTATAAAAATTCTCTTTAATTTGTTTGATTGATTTAAGAAAAAGATAAATAACCTATCTCTCTGTGGGTTCGACCCCTACTTACCCTATCTGCTTTAGTTAGGATTTTGTTGGGTTTATTATTTTTATAATTTGCTGACGACCGATCATAAATTTTGGCGCCGTTGCCGGGGAGATTGTGAACTATTTTTCTTTTCCTATTTTAATTTGCACTTGATCTTCTTTTATTTTGTAGGAAAAATTAAATGGAGCAACCACGTTCGTTAAGGGAGCTGAATTTCAACTGTGAAGTGTCGCCCCTATGTATTGACTATCCAGCCATGGATATGACATACCAACTAAAGCCAGGAGTAATCCGTATACTCAAAATTGCTTTGCTCAAATCTGTGTAAAAAGTCATCAAAATAGCTCCAAAAATAGTGAAAAATAACAAATTATCAATTTCACATCAGTTAAAGACTCAAAACACAAATATTAACAAAATAGCATATAATTAAGCATAAATAGGTCCATAAACATAATAAAATAGCCATAAAAATAGGATCTTTTTTAGCTCGATCATGATCATAATCTTAATTAATGCCATAATATTTTTGAAAATTTTGAAAATTTCGCATGTATTGAGTGATTTGATTTAACTATGATTGATTAATACTTAGAATTTTTCAGGGATGCTTTATTTGATTGATTGATTGATTGATAGTATGATATCTTATTTCTTAGAATTATGTATAATTAGAGTTTTGTGATATGATCCTATTGTTCATTATTTCTATGATTGTCTATTTCTAGAACTTGTGTTTAATTTTTATTGAAATTACAATTATGAAAGTATGTTATGGATATGTCAAGAACAAGTGTGGGGGACTACTTATATAAAAGGGTAGTTAAAAAAAATTGTTTTCATAAAAACAAGTGTTTTCATGCAAGAGGAGAAGAGATATTTCTGCATACTTTAAAAAAAAAATCAATCCATTGTTGTCACTCTTTTCTTTAACAAAAGGAGTTAGTAACCCTTGGAAAGAGGATAAGAGGCATGGAATTGCAGAAATATTGTCCCTCTGAAAAAATAAAAAGGAGTCATTCTAGAGTGCTAGCAACCTCAAAAATGGCAGTTAGTAACCCCAAATCATGAACACTTCGAGGTTAGTAACCTCAATTTTCTAAAAATCAATTACCCTTTGAAAATCTATTATAACCCACGAAAACCCTTGATTTGTATCCATGATATGCATTCCTTTGAGTAATGGAGATAAAGATGAAGACATAAATTTATGGAAAGAAGTAGTTATAGGATGTAATGAATGGTACGTGATTAGAACTACTTTAATTATGGTTACTTAAGAATAAAGATGCTTGCTATTTGTTGATCTTTTCAATTGAGTGCTCTTTTGATTCTTTGTTATTTTGATTTCATAATTGCATTGATCCTTAATATGTGTATGTATCTAAAGTTTTTGAAAGGTTTAAATTAAGATGAAATTTTGATTTGCATTAGTTTATGATTAAAGGGTTAATTTTATGCTCAAGACTAGTAAGTTTTTAGTTTTCTACACTAGTTTGCTAGGGACTAGCAAAGGTTTAGTGTGGGGGAATTATGATTGAGCCAAAAACAACCCTATTTTTATGGCTATTTTACTATGTTTTTGGATCCATTTATGCTTAAATATATGTTATTTTGATAATATTTGTGTTTTGAGTCTTAAGTGATGTGAAATTGAGAATTTGTTCTTTTTCACTATTTTTGGAGCTATTTTGATGACTTTTTACACAAATTTGAGCAAAGCAATTTTGAGTATAGATTTGGAGATTCGAAAGTTCGTGATTGAAGACTTATTGAAGATTTGAAGACTATTGAAGAATTATCTCAAGAGGCAAGAATTGAAGATTGGAGCTTAAATTGCGAAGGATTGAAGACAAGCCATGAATAAGCCCGGAAGCTAAGGAATTTTGGATTTTTTATATGGGAAAATACTCAGCCCATATAAGCCCATAATTGGAGTTTAAAACCCAATTTGTGCCGCCTATATCCAAGGAAATATCCAATTCCCGTTTAATTCCCGCTTCTAGTCCTAACAAGATTGGATTCAGCGTAGTTTTGGTAGAAAAATCATAACTTTCTATTCAGACCTCCGTTTTAGGCCCATGAGTACTCGTTGGAAAGCTAACTCCGAGATCTACAACTTTTCTTCGAAGACCAAGACCCAGTTCTGCCGTTTTCAAGCCCAAAAATGCCGTCGAAGCCCCTGCACGAATCCAGAATTTTTCAGGATCCTATTTTGACTAGGATTTTGGTTCTAGGAAGACTTTTAAGCTAACGCGGAGTCTGAGTTAGTCTCTAAACCGTCCTAGACTTCTTTCCTTCTTAGAATTGGATTTCCTAGGGTTATTTCCACTAGAAATAGGCACCCCCTGTAACACATATCACATACCTTCACATACCAATTAGTTTTAGATTTATTCTTCTAGTTTTCTTCTAGTTTTTAGGCAAGGGTGCCGCCACCCTCTCTAGCCATAGGGAGGTGCGGCATACCTAGATATTTTGCAACGAGATTTCGCCCCCTTCTAGTCTCGTAAGTTTTCTTAAGTCTCTCATGGAGTTTCCTAAATCCATGAGTAGCTAAATTCTTAATACTTCTAATCCTTTGGTGAATTCAATCAATTAATATGGTGAGATTTATGTTCTTATAATTTGGTAATTTATTCTTGATAGATAGCATCTTAAACTCTGTTTTAATTCTACAATCTTGATTTTTTATTGATTTATTGTGGCCACTAAAGAGGTAATTTGAGAGATTGTTGGCTAGATCAAACAATATTGTTGATGCATGAGTTTGATTGTTTGTAGCGAATTGATGATGCTTGACGGTGGGTCAATTGTGTTTGCATGCCAGTGATCAGATTTATCTGATTGTTGTATGGTTTTACTTGTTAAGCATGTGTGAAAGAACTAATAAAGTTGTTCTTAATGCTTTGTTTCCTAGCAAATCTTTAAGTCTTGACGGGTAATTGATTAGTTAGGAAGTAAAAGGGGTAATTTAAGCCTTGACGGGTAATCTTATCTAAATAGCATGTTAGGGTTTTCCCTAGGTCAGTTATCATCATGAATTTAATATTGAATTTATCTTTTAAATCGAGGACCCATAATTAATTTGATTGTTTTCTACCATTGGAGAAGAAGTAAGCTTTTTAATTATTGTTTTCTTTCTTAATTGCCATAGACTTAGATTTAATTTACTTTGTTTTGTTTCTAGTATAATTGCTTTCTTTTTAATTGTTATTCTTAAACCACTATTTTTATATTTTGTTTTTGAGAGTTTTTTATGGATTGTATATTCGGATAAAGTCTATCCACCTTCTATGTGGGATCGACCCCTACTTACCCTATCTACTTAGTTAGGATTTTGTGGGGATTATTTTTATGATTGTTGATGACTGATCATGCACATTCTCTCCTTTTTTGAATTCTACATGATGAGTTCTGTGTAAATTTATGTGTGTCTGATGTATATTTTTGCAATGCTTGCTGGTATGGAGTGAGGCTTAAACATGGACCTATTGATTTCAAAAACTGTTTGCTGCTTTTGAGCCATCTTGCGCCCTGAACTTCAGAAATTCAAATGGTGTGTTCTTACAGGGTATGGAAAGCTTGGAGACTGCTCTTCAACTTCCATGCAGACTTGTTTTCCAATTGGGGTCATTTTGGGGACCAAATTTGAGGTCCAAGCAAGCTGCAATGGTTGTCCAGAATTTCTGCATTTTTTGGAGGCCTGGACTGCGGGGCCCATATCTCTTCCATTTTAAAGCCAAATCATGTCATTCTTGTGCCCGAATTGAAGCCCTGAGAGTCCTCTACGACTTTCGTTCACAAAGTTTTCCCCGTTCGAGCTTCTTAAGGTAATCGAATTAGCATTTTCCGGAGACTGCGCTGTTGGCAATTTGTTTGGGCTGTTTGCTTTACCCTTAACTTGTATTTCTTGCTTTGTTTGTTTCTTTTTTAGGAGAAGCTTATGCAATCTGCCTTCGGAGGTGTAACAACAAAATTGGAGAAGAAAAAGAGTGCCAAGTTGCAAATAAATCAAAGGCCCAATTTGTAAATCGAATGCCTCTTACTTTCACTTTTCAATGTAGCCAAAGCACATGCAAATGTTTAAATGTAAATAATATGCGTGTAACTAGGGAAATATGTAATGCAAAGTGTTATGCTATATGAGATTACCTAAAATTCTAATATGTCTTCTAATTATGGTATGCAAAGTAAAAAAGTGCTTTACTAACCAAAATGCAAATTCCATTTTCATGTGCTTTTTTTCAACTAACACCATTTTCAAAATTATGCAAATTCCACTTATGCAATGTCTAACTAATTGCTAAATTGAGGGTTAATTAATCAATGAACTAAATTGAGGTTAAGCTACATGATTAAAATGCAACAATACTATATTACCAAATGAAGCTAAGCCATGAAATATGCAAAAATGCCAAAGGTGCACATTAAGATATTTTTGGGTTTTTTTCAAATGCAATCTAAATTACTGAAAGATGAATTAGCTAATCTAAATTAAAAGTGAACTTAAAATGACCAAAATGTCTCTAAATGTGCAAATAACCAAAATGCCCCTGGATGAGCAAATGACCAAAATGCCCCTAGATGACCCTAATGCCAAATAAGAAATAAATTGATTTAAATTAAAGGATACATGACAAAAATGGGTGTCTACAGCTGCCCCTCTTCGTGTGCTTTCTAACTATCGGGAAGTGCGCAAAGGACTAGTTTGTGCAGTTTCTAAGAGCTAGAGAGTGCACAAAGACGTAGACACCCGTTTTATTGGAAAGTTGCAAATACCTTGATTCACCGAGTCAAGTTTTGAGGAAATACTGCACCGTAGTAGCTTAATTTACTGAATCATCTTTAATTGTTTGAAAACATGCTGCACCGAGCTCACCGAATTCCGATCTTTGAAGAGATGCACCGCATTGACTTGATTCACCGAATCACCCTGATCTACTTGAAGATTTGCTGCACCGAGCTCACCGAGTCTAATCTTGAAAAAGTAATGCACCACATCAACTTGATTCACCGAATCATCCTTTAAAGATGCTACACCGAGTCATCTGATTCTAACTTCGAAGGTACTACACTGAGTCATTTGAATTAAACTTTGAATATGCTACACCGAGTCATCTGAATTCAACTTTGAAGATGCTACACCGAGTCATCTAAATTCAACTTTAAAGATGCTACACCGAGTCATCTAAATTCAACTTTGAAGATGCTACACCGAATCATCCGAATTCAACTTTGAAGATGCTACACCGAGTCATCCGAATTCAACTTTGAAGATGCTACACCGAGTCATCTAAATTCAACTTTGAAGATGCTACACCGAGTCATCTGAATTCATCTTTGAAGATGCTACACCGAGTCATCTGAATTCAACTTTGAGGATGCTACAACGAGTCATCTGAATCCAACTTTGAAGATGCTACGCCGAGTTACCTGGCTCCCTGAAAATTTTCTTTGAAAAATGTGCTTTGATGCAAGTCAGCATGGTGATGCAATGCCGGATGCTAATGTAATGATGTATGCTGATGATACATGTGATGCGAAATGCATATGGTTTGATTTGTATATATCCCTTTTGCCAAATTAATTTGTAATCATGTTCATCCTCTCTGTGCACTACTCGATCTCTTGACCCCGTGTTTTCTTCTTTCTAGTCTTCATTGGCCACCTTAACTTAACTCCTTTGGAAGCGTGCCCCACCTCCCTTATTGATACTTTGGCCTTTTTCTCTTGAGTTCTTTGGCCCATATGTTGATTTATGTTTCTTTGCATCTTTTACTGATACCCTTTTTGAATAATTGAAAGCGACCATTCCCATGCCCGTTTTTTAGTGAATTTGAGAGAAAGAAAACCAATGTTTATTTGTAATAAAGTGATGCAGAAATGAAAACAATCATTACTGAAAACTTTGAAATTTCATTAGTAAACAAACATGTAGAAATAGAGAAGAGAGAAATTTATATAACAAGGAATTTAATATATGTATATATATGAGTACCAACAAGACGGTGCTGAAAAGATAGAACCTCATGTCGATGAATACTTCGACGACGATTTTGTGACGTTTGCCGAAGGTTCATCGAGACTGGTTTTGATGTTGCCCTACCCAACTCAGTCTGGACCAGACCTTTACCATTTTGACCTTAGGATACTTTCTTGAAGTGTTGCCAGTAGACTATGTCCTTCTATTTTCTACCTGAGCCGCCCTTTGTGGGTTTTCAGCCTAAGTTCCTCCTTTTCCATCCTTCACTTGAGCCGCCCTTTCCGGGTTTTCAACTCAAGTGACCCCCAATGGATCCAAGCCGCCCTTTGCGGGTTTTCAGCCTGGATCCCTCCTTATATTTTATTCCTCTTTTTCCAACCTCTTTCCTTTTTAGGCTGAGTTTTTTTTTTTTTTTTTTTTAGGCATAATACTTCTTGACCACATCAGAGTTGATGGGTCTTGGGAACTCTTCGCCATCCATCTTTTGTAAAATTAACGCCTTACCAGAGAATGCTTTCTTTACTACGAAAGCCTTCCCAATTCGATGCCCACTTGCCTCTTGGGTCATTGTGTTCTGGTATAATCTTCTTCAGCACCAAATCTCCTACTTTAAACTCTCTCAGGCGTACTTTCTTATTGAATGTCCGTTCCATCCTCTTCTGGTACATCTGACCATGGCACAAAGCCGTTAACCTTTTCTCATCAATCAAGTTAAGCTGGTCGTATCTCTCCTGGACCCATTCAGACTCTTCTAACTTAGTTTCTCGATATACCCGTAAGGAAGGTATTTCTACTTCAATGGGTACCATTGCCTCCATTCCATATACTAATGAGTATGGAGTTGCCCAGTTGAGGTCCGGACACAGGTCCGATAAGCGTGAAAAGCAAAAGGGAGTTTCTCATGCCAATCCTTGTATGTCTCAGTCCTTTTCTCTATGATCTTCTTGATGTTCTTATTGGCTACTTCCACCGCACCGTTCATCTTAGGTCTATAGATGGTTGAGTTACTATGCGTGATCTTGAACTGTTTGCAAGTTTCCTATACCAATCCTTGGTTCAAGTTGGATGCATTGTCAGTAATGATCCTTTCCGGCAACCCGTATCGGCAGATGATCTCTTTCTTAATGAACTTGGTGACCACTGCCCGGGTGACGCTTGCATAAGAAACTGCTTCAACCCATTTTGTAAAGTAATCGATTGCGACCTATATAAACTTGTGTCCATTCGAAGCTTTGGGATTAATAACTCCAATCACATCTATGCCCCACATTGAGAATGGCCAGGGGGCTAACATCACATGTAACGGATTTGGGGGCACATGGATCTGATCATCATAAATTTGACACTTATGACATTTCCTGACATATTTGATACAATCAGTCTAAAACGTCAACCAGTAATATCCTGCTCTCATGACCTGTCTTGCCAACTTATGTCCACTGACGTGACTCCCACATGATCCCTCATGTACCTTCTCCATGATTTTTCTGGCCTCTGCTGAGCATACACATCTGGGCAATGTTTGATCCCGACTTTTCTTGTATAAGATGTCACCTTCTAAGAGATAGCCCATCGCCATCCTTCGAATCACTCTCTTGTCATTTTCTGTGGCATGTTCTGGATATCTCTAGTATTTGACATATTGGAGGATGTCAAAATACCATGGATTCCCATCTACTTCATCTTCCACACTCATTACATGTGCTGGAGAATCTTTCATCTGAACCTGGATTGGTCGGATTTCAGTATTGGTCCCTATCTTGAACATGGAAAAGAGGGTTGCTAGTGCGTCAGCCAACTGATTATCCTCCCTAGGCACATGATGAAACGTAATCCTTTCAAAAAGCTTGGTTAGCTCTGCCATACGATCTAGGTATTTGACTAATTTTGGGTCTCTTGTCTGCCATTCCCCTTTCATTTGGTAAATCACCAAAGCTGAATGACCAATAAACCTCCATCTTTTTTACTTCATTATCTAAAGCCATTTGAATTCCCAGAATGCAGGCTTCATATTCTGATACATTGTTTGTGGCTGGAAATCCTAGACGAGTTGTAGCTAGGACTGATCGGTCGTCAGCATTCATAAAAATAATCCCCACAAAATCCTAACAAAGTAGATAGGGTAAATAGGGGTCGATCCCACAGAGAAGGTGGATAGGCTTTATCCGAAGATACAATCCTTAAAAATCTCTCAAAAACAATATATAAAAACAGAGGTTTAAGAATAACAATTAAAAAGAAAGCAATTATACTAGAAACAAAGCAAAGTAAATTAAATCTAAGTCTATGGCAATTAAGAAAGAAAACAATAATTAAAAGGCATACTTCTTCTCCAATGGTAGAAAACAATCAAATTAATTATGGGTCCTCGATTTAAAAGATAAATTCAATATTAGATTCCTGATGATAACTGGTCTAGGGAAAACCCTAACATGCTATTTAGATAAGATTACCCATCAAGCCTTAAATTACCCCTTTTTTCTCCTAACTAATTAATTACCCGTCAAGGCTTAAAGATTTGCTAGGAATCAAAGCATTAAGAGCAACTTTATTAGATTTTTCACACATGCTTAACAAGTAAAACCATACAACAATCAGATAAATCTGATCACTGGCATGCAAACCCAATTGACCCGCCGTCAATCGTCGTCAACTCCCTACACACAATCAAACTCATGTGTCAACCTTGTTGTTTGATCTAGCGAACGATCTCTCAAATTATCTCTTTAGTAGCCTGTGAGACCCCAGCCCAAGATAGCTTATATATTATTAATTGGGCCCAAATATATCTTAACTTATGGGCTAAAAACCCACTAAGTGCTTAGCATGGTTGGTCTAATAATATATATACACTTTCTTTTCAAAACTAGGGTTAGACAAATTGGGAGAAGAAGGAAAACGACCAGAGAGTTTTGAAGGCTAAATTCATCACTTTTCCATCATATTTTCGTGCTAAGAGGTTAGTTTTAACAACTTCTTAATGTTTTCACCTTGTAAGCATGCATTAGGGAGGGTTTTGGTTTCAAAGAGAGAGAATCCCGGCCACCGTCCGCCGACCGGCGAGCCTCCAGCCACCAAATTGGTATCAATAGATTCCTCTAATCATTATGAGTTCATAGAACTTGGAATCACTCACTTTGGTTGGGTAAATC
>AWUE01017326.1:0-54167 GCA_001974825.2 Corchorus olitorius
TTTAAGTTTATTAGTTAATTCAAATATATTTGGGCTTGTAATTAATTTAAGTTAGTTCGATAATTAGTAGTTAGACACATGCATGACATATCTATTTCCAGTTATTATAATTGTTTGCATTTCATGCCACCATTATGAGTTTCGATTAATAAAGAGGTGTTTTAACTATGGCGGGCTAATCTCGGGTAAAGGTGCTCGGGCACGACCTCTCGAGATTTCGCCCCGAGATTGAATGACCTTTACGAATATCCCCAGAAGGCCGGGCTAGGTTCGTACAGGCCAATTCAAATAAACTTCTTTTTATTAATCAACTAATAAACCGGATTTTGCATTCATCATTCGCATACATGCATTAATCTAGAAGTGGAAAAAGGAAAAAAAAAGATCCGAAAAAAGTGAAAATCAGAAAATCAAAAGAAGCAATAAAAGGTGTTTTCAGAAAAGGTTTTTTCTCAAAACATGTTCTCTTATTCAATTTTCAAAAAATCAAGAAATGGATAATTCAAGAGTTTTCATGGTAAACGTTTTCAAAAAAGAATGTTTTCTAAATCAAGCAATCCAAAAGAAGATTTTGGAAATTAATAAAATTGATCAAGTTTTTCAAAAACAAAGATGGTAAAAGATTTTGTCACAGCATTTTCAAAATTTCTTCCCAATGCGGAGGATTCAACAAGAGAACAAATAGTGAAAGAGAATCGCAACGGAATTGATCGACGTTGTTCGATTACATTCTCCGAATTCTCAACATTGGTTACAAAAATGGTTTTATTTTCTTTTATAACCCTTTTCCTCTAATAATCAAGATTTAAAAGCAACCTTTAGTATTAACCCATTGGATTTAATTTAGACTAGAGGTATCGTCGTTTGACAGGCGCGCCGGGGGTGCTAATCCTTCCCCGAGCGTAACCGACTCCTGAACCCATAGACTCTGGTTAAGCAGACTGTATTAGGTTTAGTATTACCTTCGCCAAGCTTAGGTTAATATTAGACTTAATAATCGGATTGGTGGCTAATCACACCTTAGAAAAAGATTAGTGGCGACTCCTCCATTTCCAACGTCGTCTCGGTAGGGTTCCTCGGACTCGAACGTTTCGACACTTTTAAGTAGGTTTTTACGAAAAACAACTAAAATATTGAGAGAAAGAGAGAATTAAGATTCGAAAGGGGTACCAAGCGAATCAGAGAGTTGAGGAGGAGGGCTTACCCAAGTAAACTGCGGAGTAAACTCAAGTAAACTCCTTATCATTAATCAACTAAAAACTGGACTTTACATCCATCATCTCATACATGCATTAGTTAATATCTAGGTCAGAATTGAAAAATTGGAAAAATCAGAAAATCAAAAGAGGCAATAAAAGGTGTTTTCAAAGAAGGTTTTTTCTCAAATCATGTTCTCTTAGTCGATTTTCAAAATTAAGAAATGGGTAATTCAAGAATTTTCAAGGTAAGCATTTTCAAAAAAGAAAGGTTTTTTAATTAAGTCATCCAAAAGAAGATTTTGGAAGTTAATAAAATGGATCAAGTTTTTCAAAGTCAAAATTGTCAAAAGATTTTGTCACAGCATTTTCAGAATCTCTTCTTGGTGCGGAAGATTCAACAAGAGAACAAACAGTGACGATGCTGCAACATCTTCCCCACCGCCGATGATGGCTAGATCTGGCTAAGCCTAGCCTCGAGACAAGCAAACCAAACCCCTTTCACCCCAACAACTTGAAGCCTGGCTCCAAGACACCTAGGATACCCTCAAAACGATACTACCCGATCCTAAGACACTCTAACCACGGCGAGACAGTACTCAAGCCTCCTTCGAATGGGTTGGAAAATTTCAGTAAGGTAAGCTTCAAAGAAATCCCTTGTTATTTTTGGTGTATATTTTTTAACCAGAAGATTTTGATAGAGAGAGTTCGAGAGAGAGAGATCGAATTGAGAGAGGGCAATCCCTCTGTTTTTTTTTTTTGTTTTGAATTCAGTGTGTATATTTTTTAAGAGATGAGATGTATGTGTGTGGGTTTCTGTGTGTGGATTTTTGTATGGAAGGGTGAAGAACCTGTAGAATGGTCGGCGTGTGTGGTTATGAGAGGGAGGGTGTGAAGAGTGTGTGAGGAGAGATTCTGAGTCTGTTGGGGGAAGAGAAATCTGAGCTTTTTGTTGCGTGTTTCAATGGAAGAAAGAAAAAAAAATGAAGAGGTCCGTAGATGAGAGTCTGCAGAGGGGAGAATGTGTAGAGTGTCTGTGGGGTGTTGGAGGAGAGGGGCGATGAGAGTTCTGGTTGTTGCGAGAGAGAGGGGAAAAAATGAGAGACTAGAAGATCCCTCCTTCTCTATCTAGATTCTTCCCCTTTCTGTTGTTGATCCCCTCCTTTCGCTCTAACCAATTTTTTTTGTCCCTTTTGCAGGTTGTTCATGAACCTGTGGAGATAGGATCAGAGAAAAAGAGATGACACGTGTGGGAGGGTTGCTGAGCTGGCCTGGAATCTAGGTGAGCCTCTTTTCTCTCTCTGTAAGCATCTTTGAATTGGATTTTCTGCAATTGGGAATTTATTTTACTGGAATTGGTTGACTCCTTTGTTGTTAGCTATATTTGCTTTCTTTGCTACCTCAATGCCTTTTGAATTGCATATTGAGAGTAATCAACATGAGAAATCAAACCATTTCTTTGTAATTTGAGTTGTAAATAAAAGGGAAACGAGAAACTTACCTTTCTTTGTACTTTGTGATAACAGTGCTTGCAAATTACTTATTGTCAAATGAAAATGTGTATTCTATTTAAATGCAAACTCTACTTGTGCTATGTAAATGGTTGATATGACATGCAAAAACTAAATCAATGGAACAATGGATGTGCCAAAATGCAACTACTAGCCAATTCTATCTATGTAATGTGCGACTGGAATTTTAATGTAAAATAGACAAATCCATCTCCTCTTCTTTTTTTGTGACTTTTCCTGTTTTTATCATAATAACAATGCCATAATACTAGTTGCTAGTTACTAGCTAATGAAAATGCAAATCCTACTTATGAGATGTCTAACTATTTGTTAAATTGTCGATTCAAGGGTTAATTGATCAATGAACTAAATTAAGCCTAAACTACATGATTAACATGCAATAATGCTAAATTAATAAATGAAGCTAAGACATGAAATATGTGAAAATGCTAAAAGTGCATATTAAGATTTTTTGGGTTTTTCAAATGCAATAGAAATGACTAAAACAAATTAGCTAATCTAAATTAAGAGTGGACTTAAAATGACCAACGTGCCCCTGAATATGCAAATGACCAAAATGGCCTTAGTGTAAAAATGACCGAAATGCCCCTGGGTGACCCTAATGCCAAATGAGAAACAAATTGATTTAAATTGAAGGATACAGAACAAAAATGGGTGTCTACAAGCCATAAATGAAGTATCATTACTATTCTTTCAAAAAAAATTGTAATTTAAAATCAGGTCACCGTTCGATTCTTACTTGTTATATTTTATTTCCTTCTTTTTTTCTCCTTTACTCTTCTATTCTTCAGCCAACGGCAAACCCTTCTCATCCCACTGCTTCCAACCTTCTCCTCTCTACGCCGTCGCCGAAGCCACTATCTCCGGCCGTTTGTTCTCTCTCTTGACATCTTCCTATCGTAGAAGCTCCTTCACCGGCTACGATTCTCTCCTCCTGCTACTCTCTTCGATTTCCATCGCCATCAGCCGGAGTCGGTGAGTTGATTCCTGCTTCTCACTTTCTTTCTTCAATTGTATCGTTTAGAATCCAAATTTTGACGCAAACAAGCATGACGACATGGTGAACCCACTTCTTCTAGTGTAAAATTTAGAAGGTTTTGCTGGGACAGTGGCTATTAACTGAGTTTGCAGACTACTATGGTGTGTCTGATTCTTATACAAAATTGAGGATGTAGAATGCTCTATAGCAATTTTTTATGCTGCTAATAATGCCAAGTTGTATTGATATTTCACAATCCTCGACTGTGTCATAGTCAAACAGAACTATGTGTGTAGGTTTATTTCTAAAGGTTGTTCATTTGATGTTGAATCCATAATATGTTGAATTAATTAAATATCAGATAGTGTTTACAATTTTATGTTGATGGTTTATTACAGAGATCAGTATATCTTTTTTGGTTACAAAGTAACAAAAGTTGGACATAAATCACTTTGACCAATAAAATTTATTTCTCAACTAGATATAACTTTGCTCTATATGTCCTTGGAACAAGAAGCATATGTGGGCTGCCAGTTTCATGATGAATTTTTGATTATATAACTTCTTTCCCTAGTAAGAAGTGATCTACCTAATCGGCTATCCACATTTGTGAAGAATAAAGCACTTACTATGACAGCATTTGTAACTGCATTCACTTTAAGCTGGCGCCTATTGGCTATTTTCATTGCCTCCTTTCCCTTATACTCATAGTTGCTTCCAAAACTGAGGTAAGGTTTAGAAACAAAACTACCTTAACTGCAATCAGGGTGTTCAACCATGTCAATGAATGACACTCCACCTTCTATTTCAATTGTTTTCAATATTGCAGCAACTATTTCTCAAAGGATCATGGTAGCTGTGTGAATCATGGAGTGGTTTGAATAAGTTAGGGAAGAAACCCATCAACTTGCTAAAGAATATCAGGTTCTCACTATATATTTAATTAGGAAGAAAATTTCAGTGTTGTTACATAAGAATAATGCTTAGTAGTAGTACAAGTTTTAAATTAATTAACCCTTAGAAGAAAGCGGGATAAAACCTGTTTGAACTAGCCACTGCCGCATATGATTGTGACATAGAATTGCTAGTGTTGTTAATAAAAATTCATTGAACCTGATCTCTAAAATGTGAGAAGAAATGGGGTTGTCTAATTTATAACTATGATGATTAACCCTTTGGGTTTCTTTTCTTTTTATGTAAAGCTATGAATTTTTCAAGGTTTGGGTTGTCTAATTTATAGCTATTATGATTTTGTTAAGTTTCGTTGGTCAAATAGCCTTTGTTCATTAGCTTTTGCTCTTGCTTTTTGTCTTTCAAGGTTTTGACTTCTTTTAACACTGATGGATTTCATTGAGAACTTTGTTTCATGCCTTTGTATGCCTTTTTCAAGTTTCCTTCCTCTTTTTTTTGGGTGTATTTTTGTCTGCCTCTTCATGTCTTTTTAGTACTTAGAATTTGGCATTAATTTATTATTAACTAAACATATAAGAGTTCTCAAATGCCAACCTGAGTTCTGTTTCATGGCCAATTTCATTTGCCTCTGAGTTACTGTCTTTATCTTAGCAAGAAGAAAGAAGCTTCATAGCAATGTGCGACAGATTACAAGGGGCTTTTCAACTGTCTGAACTTCTCTATAAATAATAGAACCAGCACAAGTCATCCTATTCTAACTGAGTTCATACTTGATAGCCTTCAACATATTTCTTGCTGGTAAGTTTTTTATGTAATTGTTGATAGTCTTCAATTGTTTTCAAACAGTGTTTAGTCATTTGTTGTTTATCTTGGAGATTTTATTTTATTTAGTCTCAATTAAAAATGATTAATATAAGTTGCTCTTTGGACAAAATTGTCTTGTTTTTAATATGAATAGTTATTTTGCCAATTACTTATAGAAAATAGTTACTATGATTTTTCTTATCCATGGCAAATTTTGGCCATTTTCACTTTCATGAACCAAACAAGTTTTCTAGAAAACAAAAATGAAAACAACTCTTAGAAAATGCATGTACCAAACAAGTTTTCTTTGAAAATAGAAAACAACAAATGAGAATAGTTTTTAGCAAATGAAAATAGATATGGAAAATGGAGAATGTTCTCCACTACCAAATAGGTGTATAATCGAGCCGAGCAGAGCCGAGTAGTGCTCAGCTCGAGCTCGGCTTGACTCTAAAATGTGAAGCTCGAAGCTCGGCCCGAGCTCGACGAGTACTCTAATTTCAAGCTCGAGCTCGGCTCGTAATAAGTTCGAGTCAGCTTGAGCTCGACTCGAAAGCTCGGGTCAGGTTGAAAGGCTCATTCTCATATTTTTTTTTTCAAAAATTCCCAACCAAAAATCTAAATAACAACATACAGATCCAAGTAGATGTTTTGGCAAATCATATAGACCCAGTAGATCCAAATAAGGTTTAGCACTTCATTACAGTATTATCTTACATTCGAATGGAGGTTTCATTGAAGTTACCAGATTCTTAACCAAAATTTAAAAAAGAAAAAAATTTACAGATTCGTTGCTTTTCTTCTCTGTCAAACTCCGACATCTTCAAACAAATTAAGGAGGAGCCCAATAGCAGTGACTCTAAGAGGAAATAATATGATTTTTTTATATTTGATTTGATGAAAACCGAATTTTTAACTGGAAATAAGAATTGAAACCAAGAAGGATGAGAATCCAAACTAGAGGAACCCAGTTGAATGAGGAGAACGAAAATAATTAAGAAACCCATCCAAGAAAAAAAAAAGGGTTTTGGTAGTCAAAAGTTGCAATAAAGAAGTAATTATGGAGGAGAAAGAGTTGCGATGAAGGAGGTGGAGGGTGGGGAATGAGAGCGGTAGTCAAATTGGAAATTTGTCATAAAGAAATTTTAGGGTTTGGTAATATATATATATATATATATAATGTAAATTTAAAGATTAACCTGGTATTTTAGTCATTATATATAAAGAATATGAATATTTATGAAATATATAAGAAATTACAAATTTATATATAAAAGATATAAAAGCTCGATTAGGCTCACGAGCTGCTCGAGCCGAGTAATACGAAGCTCGAGTTCGGCTCGACTCACTACTCTAGTAGTTCGAGCTCGAACTCGCCTCGAAAAAAATCGAATCTAACTCGAATATTCATCGAGTCGAGTCCGAGTAGTTCACGAGTACCTTGTCTCATTTACACCCTACTACCAAACATAGCCCAAGTTTTCCAGCCATTTTCCATTTTCTAAGAGATGGAAAATGGAAAAACAGCCATGTTTTCCAATACTGAACAAGCCCTTAATTCTTATGTTTGCTTCTGTTCTCACTTCTCATCGTAGGGGTGAGTAACGGTCCATTCGGTTCGGTTTTGTGGTTCTCAAAACCGATTACAAACCGCCAACTAATTTTTGGAACCGTCAACCGGCCATTTAACCGTCTAAACCGACTATGCGGTTTAAGCGGTTATGAGATCGGTTATACGGTTTAGGCGGTTTAAACCGGTTAATAATTATATATGTTATTATATATGTAATTATATATATTTAATATTATTTTATATATATAATATATATTGAATTATAAATATTACTAAACGGTCGGTTCGGGTCGGTTACGGTTTTTAAAATTTCAAACCCATGCACAGACCGTTTAGTACGTAATCCTTAGGCGATTCAAACCGCCAAACCGTTTAAACCGCGGTTTGACTTAACCGCAAAAAACCATTGACGGTTTTGGGCGGTTCGGACGGTTTGAACCGCCTAATGCTCACCCCCACCGAAAATCAATTTGGGTGAAGGGTTTTTTACTTTCTTTGTATTTGTATTTGACTATTTGTTGTACGGTTTCTCTCACCATTTCATGTCCAAACTTCAAAAATTTCACAAACAAATTCTTCGCAAACTCCACTCGCGCATTGCGCGGATCACAAACCTAGTTTGTTATTAATTTAGGGCGCTCTGCCGATGCTCCTTTTTCAAACCAGAACAACTCTGAACGTTGGGGAAGATAAGGAAGACCTGAGCGAAGCGACTGAAGGAACTTGACTTGTCCGAACTGAACGATAGCACCTTAAAGCTAAGCCTATTGCGAGCTGCTTCGCTGCTTGATTGGCGGGGAATCGTCAATTGCCATGTAACTAAACCTGGTGGCCTTGACAGTAAGCTTTTCTCATTCTCATCTTTTTCTGCGAAAACAGAGTATGTTAGTTCATGACTGACTCTAGTTTACTCTCTGGCTGTTGGAATTATGCGATCCAATTCGCCAATCGTAGAATAGCGATTTCTGGTTACAATGTTTTGTCCCAAATGATGAAATTTGTTGAACTAATTTTCTATTTTCTGGCATGCAGTTATGCATATTGATATTTGATGGTTGACCACAAAATAGTTCACCTTCTCTGTGTTGTTAGATGATTCAAAATGAGACAAGAAACATGGAGCTTCTTTGACCTAGTAAAACTATAGTGTACCCTAAAGAATGAAACTAATACTAGTACCAAATAGTAAGTATTCTTCAGACAGTCTTTAGTTACTTGGATGAAAATATTTTGTTTTGGGGGGAAAAGAAGAAGAAGAAGGATGGAAAAGAGAGCAGAGTTGGAGTCTATCCTGCCTTATCTTCCACTACTAGATGGATGTACCGGGCATCTGTCATGGCCATCAAAAGTGGTTGAGGCTCTGGAGGCAATGGCTAAAGGCCCTGATCACAGCCATGTCAATTGTGGGGAAGTCCTCTCCATTGCCATTTCCGATATGAGAGCTTCCCTCTCCCTTCCTGAACCTCTTGCTCCCTATGCACCCCAAGGTTATGCGCTATTCTTTGATGAGGTTAGGTATTGGACAATCTCAATGTTCTTTGGGGTTTCAAAATTTTTTCTTGCTTTGAACAAATTTTTATAACTTTGTGCAGCTCATCTCTGGGGCAGACTCCACAAAATGGTTTGCAGAGGTTATCCCACAACTGGCCCCTCTGCTGTTGCGGTTGCCTTCCCTTCTAGACGTTCACTATCAAAATACACAGGCTTATGGTTACTTTCTTCGCATCTTGGGTCCACAGCAACCTGGAATGGTGCTTCTATCCCAGGTGTATTATTATTTTCTTGTTCTACTTAAGGACCTGCTTTCTTTTGTTCATAGACTTCATTCAAAAGTATCATGCCCATGCATCCCTAAATTAATCTCTAATTCCTAGTTTTTCTCTCTCTCAGGAGTTGATCGGTGCTTTACTTGCTTGCTCTTTGTTTTGCTTGTTTCCAGTCTCTAATAGAGGTGTAAAATACCTTCCGACAATCAACTTCGATCATTTGTTTGCGTATGTCAAATGGTCTTTCACAACTTCTATTGTTATCATCCATCACTTCTTTTATTACAATGACTTCCACTTTCTACTTGCGCATCATACACAATCTGATGTATTTTATCCTACAGTTTGTGGACTAGGGAATTTGACTTCCGAAGTTTTCCACCTTTCCTTTTCGTCTTAGAAACACTAACTCAGCCTTGTATTTTAATAACGAATACATTGCAGGAGTCTCTACGACAGTTATAATGAAAGCCAGGAACACAAAGTAAGGTGTATTGTGCACTATTTTGAAAGGATATGTTCGGAAATGCCTAAAGGCTCTGTGTCATTTGAGCGCAAACTTCTCTCATTGGAGCATCATCCTTCGCAATCACATGCTTCTTATCCAAATGCTGATTTTTGGGCCAAATCAACTGTCCCCCTCTGCCATTTTCAGGTAGCAATTCAACATATAAAATTTGTTTCTAGGCTTAATTTCAGTGGTAATTAATTGCTTCTAGGGGCCTATCTTTTTCTTATTAATGTCATTCAGCTATGGAGAGCCAATGTTTACATAGTCTTTCCATAACTGTGTAGGTTCACAGTTCTGGCTTAATAGAAGACAACTGTACAGGGGCTCTTGAAGTGGATTTTGCAAATGAATATCTTGGTGGTGGTGCTCTACATAGGGGCTGTGTACAGGCATGTTTTTTCATTTTTTGCTTCACTGAAATACTTTCACTGTTCATCACATTTTCTGCTACCAATTTTTTAAGGGCCTTTTCTTGAATTTTTCTCACACTTTACTCAAGCCCTGAATGGTGCAACATTTTCATTAGGAGGAAATTCGCTTCATGATTAATCCTGAATTGGTTGCTGGCATGCTTTTCTTGCCTTCCATGGAAGAAAACGAGGCTATAGAAATTGTTGGAGCAGAGAGGTTCTCTGGCTATAAAGGGTTAGTACCATTCACAGTGCATTAAACAACAAACCCCCCACCCCCTCCTCTCTCTTTCTCTCTCTTGCGTGTAGACATACTTAAAATAAAATTTCAAGATTAAGAGTAGTCGACTACGTGCCTTTTCTTTTACAGTTTTGCAGTTGACTTATGATAATAAACTATTTTTTTTTTACTCGGACAGGTATGCCTCTTCATTCCGCTTTTCTGGTGACTATGTGGACAACAGGAGTGTTGACTTCCTTGGAAGACGTCAAACCAGAATTGTTGCCATAGATGCTTTATGTAGTCCAAGAATGAAACAGTATAAACTCAAATACCTTCTACGGTATGTAACATCTATAACAACCAACTAAATGGAATATACTATTAATTTCTCTTTATGGAACTGGTAGTGCTTTAAAGAACATTTGCATCTATTCTTCAATTCATCCGAAAATAAGAAACAATTTCTAAGCAATTTTACTGGACTGAAAGGTTCTTACTGCAACTATGCTTGAAGTTAAGAACTTTAGCAAAATCTTGTACTATAATTCTCAATAAGCTTTGTGGCTTGCAAAACATATTATTATATCCTAGTAAATTACTGCTATAAGAGTAGAAGTGTCATGTGAAAATCACATTAGTGGATTTGCATGTAGTGTAATGCGCTAGATAAGGCTTTATTCACTAAGATGGGTTTGTAAAAGCAAATTGAAGAGATATTATTCATTTTTTTGCTTTGTGTTTAATTCCAGGGTGTAATTTATATCACTTCAATTTGTATGTTCTATTTGTATGTTTCGTAGGGAGACTAATAAGGCATTCTGCGGCTTTTTGGATCAATCAAAGTATAGGCAGTACAAGAGACTGTATCAAGATAATGAACTCGGTCCATGTCAGCTTGATCAAGATAATAATGATGGTGACATATCCAGGGATGAAATTTTGGTGGGATAGTTTAATCTTCTTTTCCATACTCTTTTGTGTTTGGCTCCCTAATTGACAACCTATGGAGTAAAAAAGTGCCATTAGATGAGGGTTTTTATTTATTTTTCTTTTTTTATCTGATACAGAATACTTTTTTCTGCTTAGGCTTGTTTGCCTATGGATTTGTTCTTCACTATCAAGTTTCTGATTGTTGCCTTTTATTTATAGTTAAATAGAGCTTCCTCTACATTTATTGAAACAAATGAAGCAAATGAAGGAGAATGTATGCCAAAGGTGGTTCAAAAGTCTAATGAAAATGGTGGTCAGTTTATGGAGCCTGAAAATTGTTTTGGGATAGCGACAGGAAATTGGGGATGTGGTGCATTTGGTGGAGATCCTGAACTAAAAACCATAATTCAGTGGCTTGCTGCTTCACAGGTGGTTACTCTGTCCCTTGACCATTTTATATTAGATGCTGTGTTCCTTTATGGGATTTTGTGATTAGTTAAAATTTGTAGTGCCTGTGATATAAATTGCAATTTTACTTTTCTGCACATTTTTCTTATTGTTGCTTGAAATTAATCTTTCCATTAACCTAAATACATTTGTTTCAGGCTTTAAGACCATTCATTTCATACTACACTTTTGGTCATGAGGCACTTAAAAATCTTACTCAGGTTCTGCTCTCATTCTTACTAGTTTAGATTTTTCATGCTAGATAAGATGTACATGCATGTTTATATATATGTATATCTAATTTTTTAATTATTATTATATGGATTTCTAACATGTTATACCGCTACTTTACTATTCTGCCTTACGCTTTCTAAACAAAGTGAACCTGTCACAAGCTTGGTGTTTTTTTTTTTTTTTTTTTTTTTTTTTTTCATATTATAGCGGAAAGTATGACAAGACTGCTGGTTCTTTCTGAAATTTTCAGTCCTAAAATAAAGTTGCTATAATCTGGTGGTTGTACAATTACTGTTTGATTTCTTGCACCTGTCAAAAAATCTCTCCTTTGGTTGCTTTTATCCCTCTGCTATTGTTGCTTCTGTCTTGCAGCCCTGTCGCTTCATTCTTGTTCTTCCCTCATTCAATATTGTTGCTTCTCGGTGCATTAATGCATACTCTTTCACTCTTGGACCATAATGGCAGGTTAGCCAATGGATTCTATCACACGAATGGAATGTTGGAGAGCTTTGGGGTTTGTTGACGGAGTACTCGTTACAGAAATTGAGGGGAGACACAAACCTTGGCTTTTTTTCTTGGCTGCTTCCTTCACTACCTACCGTTGATGCGGCCAAGTAAAAAATTTGTAATGCTTTGGATAATTCAATTCAAGTTAATGTCCACTGCTTTTGTCGTATGAACATGTCATTGTCTACTAAATTGATATTTGTTTATTTAGTTGTCATCCATTTTGTAGTTAATATTTGTAAATTTCAGGTTAGGCTTAGACATGTGATCATCATGTTACGTGCTTACCCGAACCCAATCCAGTAAAATTATTTTTATACTTTCTCATCTTTGAGATGAGCCTTGAATACTCTTAATTACGGTTATATTCAATATCAATGATATTCTGTTTTTAAAAAGGAAAAAAAAAGGTTGTTTCTTATTTTCTACCTATACATAGGACAAGATCATTTAATATTATACCATGGTTGTTGAATATCTAATATTATACCATGGTTATTAAACCGAGATATATTATACCATGCTTGTTAAATATCTAATATTATACCATGGTTACGTATTGTGTATCAAAAATTGAAAATGAAAATTTTATGTGAGTATTGAGTATAGTATTGAATAAAGGTGTTTAAATTAAATATATATAAATTTAGACATGTGAAAGATTAAAAAATTTAACAACTTATAGTTTTTTTTCCCTACACCGAATTCAGAGATTTTCTCTGACTAATCCGGATTCGACTCGCGTCGCACACCTGGGTTTGGTGGGTGAGTCTACCGACAAGGGACGCTGTGTATACAAGGTCTCGAATCTAAGATCTGCTTAAGCTGAAATGAGCCGCTTACCACCCGTACCAAACGTTTGCTGAATTGCCAAACCTTTAAAAAGCTGAACATTTTAGACGGCCCTCAGCAAGTGAAACCCACTCACCGTTAAGTCAATATTCTGTCATTTTACGTGGATTTAAAGGTTAAATAACACAATTCAGCCTTTTAAACATGTTATTCTCTGTTTTTTTTCACCCTAAATTTCTTTTCTAATTTTCCTCACCTTATTCTCATCTCACGAGCTTATCAAAAATTGCTATTTTCCTTTCTTTGTTGCTGAAAAATGCTGAAGGATTTTGGGATTTATTTGTTCTTGGGTTTCCTTTTCCCAATATGTTGAACCTGAAGTAGATCTACCTCATAGCTAGGAGCTCGAGAGTTGTAGGTATGAATTTGGGCAAAATTTGAGGTTATTCATTTGGTTTGGATGGTAACTATTTAGGATTTGGGTTTTTGGCAGTGGAAAATAGGGGAAATTCATCTGATTTCAAGGGTTATAAACTTATTTCTTCAAGCTACCGTATGAAATGGGACTATGAAGGAGAAGCAATATTTTGTCATTGTCTTATGAAAGCACCAAGGAGGACTTCCTTGACGGATGAAAATCCAAGAAGACAATTTTACGGTATTTTAGGGTAAGATTTAGGTTTAGGGATCTTCTGTTATGAGGTTTTGTGGTGTGAAAGGTATGCCTGGCCCGCCTTGGTGTTGGATTCAAAGCCGGCCCCAAATTTCCCCAGAAGAGGAGATGGGTTTCACAAACATGGTGCTCAAGTTGCGAATAAATCTTGCAACAAGGAAATGGCTGCTACAGCAGCGCGAAATAAGTCTTAACACCGATGAACAGAGGAGAATAAAAAAGATGGTGAATCAATCAAATAACTCAAAATATGTATTTTCTGAATGTAAATAAATCAAGAATTTCTCACTAATTTCTTAGAATTTGCGGGAAAACAAATGAAAGGTGATTATTGGAAGAAAGAAGAAGGAATACATGTGAGAAAATGGAATCAAAATACAGATTTTAGACAAAAAGGAAAACGTTGATTTGAACCAATAAGAGTATTTATTGATTGATTACTTCTTGTTGTTGAGGACTCGTTCTTGCGGGTATTCTCACTAGTTCTAGCTTGTGGGAGTTGTTTTTGAAAGGTTTTTTTTTTCTTCATCTAAGTAGAAGACGCCATTTATAGACACTCTTTTGTCCGATCATAGTCTTTGCCTGACAGTTCATTTGGCTTTGTTTTTTGTTGATTCAATGATTAGCCTTTTAGTCTATGGCAGAAAACGTTCCCATTCGAGTGTGCTAACAATTGTGCTTTCCGTGTTTTGAATTGATTCTATTTTGAGCGAGCAAGTGCCGTTGTCAGAGAGTCGTTTTCCTCAGTAGGGATTGTTGGAATTCTTCCCAAAGTCAACCAATCTATTTTGATTCCACTTTCTACTGCTCATTTAGCATTTTTGTTCTTTGGAGCAACTTCCAAGCACAGCTGCCCCATTAAAAAAATGGGTTCCGAGCATGATACGAATCTAGTTATGATAGATTCAAATCTACCCTTGAATTCCTCCAAAGATCTACTTGAAACTCCAACTTCTAGACTTGATGAATTTGATGGTCTTCCCAAAGATCTAATCTTCTTTCGTCGGCCCTAGATGATCAATTAGACCTGCAATTGACAACCTAAGATCACAAGAAACACAACTAGATAATCACTATCTAATTGTTTGCTAGGACTCTAGAAGATTGAAGAGATCCTAAGTATGCTCAAACTAGAACAATGAAGCTAAATTCTCAAAAGAACTCTCTTTGATTGAAAAACTTAACTTAGGTTTACAAGAAACAATAAAACCTCTTATATAGTAGTAGGGTTTACAAGAAACAAATAAACCCCTTATATAGTAGTAGGGTTTGGTCATAAAGAGAATAAAAGACCTATGGGTGGCTAACATACTAGTTCAAGCCCAACTAGGAAAAAGAAATAAAAATAAACGTAAAAATAAGGTTTTCCGGCAACAAGTCCTGGGCAAGACTTGTTCTGAAATTCTTGCTTCTTTCAACAGACCACGTCTTGGGCAGGAGTTGTCAGTCATAGGCAGGACTTGTTGATGTGCCAAGGACTCATCATGGTCTTGAAGAGCTCAATGGAGACCATGGAGAGGATGAGCACATGCGGCAAGGAGGTTTGAAGAAGCTTGAAGATGCTAAGAGTTCATTAGAGCAAGTTGCAAGCTCATTGGAGAAGGTTCCAAGCTCATTGGAGAAGGTTCCAAGCTCATTGGAGAAGGTTTCAATCTCATTGGAATTGCCTAAGATGCCATTTGATCCATTGAAGTTGCCATTAGGTCCAATGACAAGAGCAAGAGCTAAAAGGTTCAAGGAAGCATTATTGAGCCTCATTAGAGTTCATCTTAACGAGTTCAAGGCCATTGGAGTTCACTTGAAGCCCATTGGAGATCATCACCAAAGGAATATTCCCATCGATTCCAAGTTATGTACTCTACTTGAAATCAATGAGTATTAGGGCATTGGAGTTGTAATTTGGCCATTGTGGACTTTATTCTATCTTTAATTAGCTATTTATTCAATTTAGATGACATTGGGTTGGGCCTTGTTTGACTAAGTCCAATCCTTGTTTTAATAGGACTTGTTATTTTCCATTTCCTAGTAGAATAAGGAGTATGGATCCTTCCTAGTATTTTCCTTTACCCTTAGGGTTTAGGATTTTCAATATTAGAGCCCCCCCTCCCTTCTTACCTATATAAAGGCACCAACCCCCTCTTGTAAACACAAGTTGAGTTGATTAATAAATTGAGGTTTTCACCCAAATTGATTATCTTAGCTTCATTGTTCTAGTTTGAGCAAAACTTAGGGTTCTTCAATCTTGTAGATCCTAGCAAATAATTAAGTTGTGATAACTTGATTGTTTGTGAATCTTGTGTTCTTGAGTTGACAATTGCACGTCTAATTGAAGACTTAAGGCAAACGAAAGAGGAGGAATCACCTTGTGTAGGTCATCAATCTACTCATCTAGAAGTTGAAGGAGTTCAAGTCGAGTTTGATAGATTTTCAAGGCTAGATTTGAATCCAAAACAACTAGATTCGTATTAATTGGTAATCAGAGCTTAGGTTGTCATCTTCAATCGGTAAATCTATCCTTCCACTCATCTATTATCAAGTTTTTGATCCATCTCATCCATCAAAGTTTTTCAAATTTTCTAGATCTAAAAATTCCGAAAATTCAAAAATTCATTGTGGTTCCATCTTAACTCCAATTGACTTGAAAATTTAGATTTGGAGTCCTCATAACTTGTAGTTTAATATAAAAATATAAAAAAATAAATAAAAAAAAATTTCGACCAGAATCTTGTGAAATTTATTCTGGCTTTGTTTGAGCTCGAAAAGCTTTTAAATTTGAGATCTAGACTTCTTTTAGAGTGATCTTTCTGGGAAAAATATTAAAAAAATATAAAAAAAAATCTGTGTCGAAATCGATTTTTTCCAGGAACTAGGGTTCTTGATTTGGGAATTTGGGGATTAGGGTTTGTTTGAGCAATTGAGTCAATTGTTTGCATCTAACCCTAATCGATTGTTTGTTTGAGATTCTTGGGTTGCTTTTGCTGTGAATTGAAGTTTGTTTTGCAGAATTTCGAATTGAAGCCCTATTGGATACAAGTGGTTTAAAATTGGATCTAAATGGTACTAGGGTTTCTAATTGATTGAATTGATTAATTTGTGTTGTTAATTGTGTTTTGTGCAGCAAGTTTGGGAGACAAAAGGCTGTTTGGATTGTTTATTGAACACTCTTATTTTGATTCACTCAAGTTATTGCTCTTAATTGTTTGTTCCTCAAGTAGGTCACGAGAAGAAAGGAGGCTTTAACAATTTGCTCTTATTAGGCCTATTAGCTAGAAAAAGGCATAATCTTGTGAGATCATTAAGAGAGTAGTGGATCGCCAATCCATAGGTTGAGTACAAACACGAGAGCACAACAAAGGTAAAGCACACACACACTAGTGAGGAATTTTTATTACTAACTTTTCTTTGTGTGTAGGTACAATGGGAGATCAAAATCAAAACAATGACTTGAATACCATGATGCAAGCACTTATGCAAATATTAGATGCCATGGATGCAAGGATGGAAGCTATGGCTAAAGCTCAACAAGAGCCACCAAATCAACAAAAAGAGAACAATACCGCACCAAACAATGAGCAAAGGGATCAACAACAACAATAAGCTCAACAAAGGCAAATTGCTAGGAGAGTTGATCCAATGGAGAGATTGAGGCAACAAGAACTTGGAGGCCAAGCCTACAATGAAAACTTGCGGCCTAGGAGAGGTGAACCAAGGGAAGAGCTTAAAGACAATATCAAATACAAAATCCCAAAGTTCAATGGAAGAGGGACACCTTCGGATTACTTAGATTGGGAATCAAAGCTAGCCATGTATTTTGATTATCACCCCTATGCCGAATCTAAGAAGGTACAAATTGCTATCCTTGAATTTGTTGAGAATGCTTTGAATTGGTATAATCAATTGGTGCAGCCAAGGAGAAGAAATTCGGAGAGACCTATAGATACTTGGGCGGAATTAAAGAGTGTCATGAGAAAGAGATTTGTGCCAAGCTACTACATCAACTTCCTTTACCAAAGTTTGCAAACCTTGAGGCAAGGATCGAAAAGTGTTGATGAGTACTACTCAGAGATGATGTTGTTGATGTCCAGGGCCGAAATTGAGGAACCATTTGTCTCAACGTGCGAGTCCGGGGTCCCGAACCCTACTATTTAACGACTTAGGGGGAAACCCTAGCTTGGCCTAAAGGAGTCGCCACTCATCTTTTTTGCTTAGGCGTGATTAGCCACCTACTGATTATTAGACCTAATGTATCACGAGCTTGGCGACAGACACACTAAGTCTAATACTACGGTCTACAAACCAAAACCTAGGTCCGGGAGTCGGTTACGTGTGGGGAAGGATTAGCACCCCCACAACGCCCGTCAATATGACGGTACTGAAAGTCTAACACTAATCTAAGGAAAATCCTAAATTGGCTGCTTTTAATCTTAAATGCTTAATCTTAATCTTTTTGTATTTTCTTAAGTCTTAAAACCTTTTATTCTCTAAAACGTGAAAACATGACAAAACTTGCACATTTTTGGAAAGTAGACTAAATTAAAATGCGAAAATGATGAAACTGACCTTTTCACCGAAAGGGTATTTTTGGAAAGACAAAACCGAACCTAGACGTGAAAAATATGAAACTGACCCTTCGACCGAAAGGGTATTTTTGGAAAACAAAATTGAACTTAGATGCGAAAAATATGAAACTGACCCTTCGCCCAAAAGGGTATTTTTGGAAAACAAAATTTGAACTTAGATGCGAAAAATATGAAACTGCCCCTTCGACCGAAAGGGTATTTGGGAAAACAAAATTGAACTTAGATGCGAAAAATATGAAATTGACCCTTCGACCGAAAGGGTATTTTTGGAAAACAAAATTGAACTTAGATGCGAAAAAACAAAAATGACCCTTCGACCGAAAGGGTATTTTTGGAAATAGAAAACACTAAACTTAAGTGCAAAAAGACGAAAATGACCCTTCGACCGAAAATGTATTTTTGGAAATAGAAAATAGAGCTTAAATGCAAAAAGACGAAAATGACCCTTCGACCGAAAGGGTATTTTTGGAAATAGAAAATAGAGCTTTACTTTTCATCATTTTATCTTTTCATTTTTTGAATTTTCTGAGTTTTTCTTTAATTAATTATTTGAACCATACTTAACTTAATTTCGAATTAAAGCGGGTCTTCTAGACATGATGCAAATGATACATGGACCGTCAATTTATTGAGAGAGCAGAACATTTAACCGGGGCCACTCTATAAACTCACTAACCCGGTCTCCGGGGCGGTTTATGGAACGGACTCGACCTAGGAAATCCCATAGAGGGGTATTCCATCTTCGGAATAAATGCTCGTCTCCCTCACCGTGAAACTTATATGATATTTAATGATGAGATGAATGATTAACCATTTCGTAAAAGACGTTTAATCGGCGCCAGCTCATAAATCCACTAACCCGGTCTCCGGGGATTTACAAGGCGATCCCGACCTAGGAAATCCCATGGAGGGGTATTCCATATTCGGAATAAACGACCAGTTTACCAAATAATTAAGTACATATAATGCATGCTTTTACTGATGACTTTCTCTAGTCAATTATCAGAATTTACATAATTAAGGAAAATCTTAATTTTAATCTAAAAATGGAGAAAAACAAATAAAGTCCAAGTGTAACCCAAGCCCACATACATAAGCAAGGCCCAAATTACTATTAAAGTATAAGGCTCACAAAATGAGCTAAAACCTAACTACATATGGCCAAAAACCCAATAAAAATATAACAAGGCCAAACCCAAATGAATCACCAAGTTAACCAAGCCCAAGGCCCAACAGAAAATTTACAAGCCCAAAGAAAGTTTAGTGAAGCCCAATCTCATTCAACCCAATCTTGATTTCTACTTAATTTTTTTTTTAAATAAACACTCTTATTCCTTAATTCCCCAAATATTTACCTAGCAACCTATTGGATTTTAGCTAAATTATTCTAAAAGAAAATGATTTAACTAGTTAATCCACCTTAAATCCTCCTAACAACCTACTTTAAACCCTATTCTTGTCTCAATTTTCTATTTAACTTAACTTCAAAAATCCAACCTTAATTACTAATTACCAAATATCCTATCCATTTATGCAAAGATCCCATTTTTATTATTAAAGTTCACCAAAATCTAAACCCCTTCTTTCTTCACATATTTGCCTAAAGTCCTATCAAATTTTTTTTATATATATATTTTTTGTACTAAAGATTATATTTTGGTCACCATTACCTCCAAAGATCCCAACTTTATTGATGACCTAGTCCATATTGGCTAAAAAAATGACAAGCTAAGTTTTAATCTCCGAAGATCCAAGCCAAAAAACCTTTACTTCCATATGCTTACCAAGATTTGACCTTTTTAACTATATTTAATTAGATAATTAAAAATAAAATAAAATAAAATAAAGGGACTGCCTAAGAATACAAGTGAACAACCATATTATATCTAACCCATTAAATGCGTTAAGATTAAAATGAAGCTAATCTCTGCGATAAAATAAAAAAAGGCCCAAACCTCCTCTTACCCTAATTTCCTTAACCTCACAGCGTCCCTTCTTTCTCTCCAAAATTGCAGCGCCGCTCTCTCCCTCTCCACCGCTGCCAAGGCCTCCGACCACCACCAATCGAGGCTCCAAGCTTGCGACTTTTACCCCGGTCCACGAAACCCAACCCCAAAGAGACCTCTTAATCTGATGCGGAAGCCAAACCGAAGCAAAGAGACTTCAAGCCGGTCGGAATCCACCGCGATTGCTAAAGCCTTTGCCTTTCAACGGATCTCGACGCAACCCCGAGGAAATATAGCTCAAGAAGAAAGCTTTCCAACGAGCACCACCGCGATCGACTCAAAACCTCGCGATGAAGGGCAAATATGGCGAACCAGGAACTACCGGGTGAGCCCAGACCTAGACTCGCTAAAACAAGAACGGTGGTACCCCTGTCTTGCTACTTTCTTTACTCTCTTTCCCTTAACTTTAGTATTTTTCGATGTTTTCTGGAAATATCGGCTAGAAGCCTAGGATTTTTGAAGGAACCCTTGTTTTTGGTTGCTAAAACCCTAGAACAGAAGCCCTAAAATCTCGAAAAATGTGCCCCCCCCTCTCTGTTGATAATGGTGTTTATATATCCCCTCCACCTAAAACTCCCACCGTAGATTAGGTTTCCATCTCACAGTTTGTTTTTGTGTATTAGCTCTTTATTAATTCTTCTTGTCTTCATGTGCAGGTTGGCATTGTACGATGGAATCGTGTGAAGGAACACACGGTTTTTGCCCTTTTTGTCTTGTTCTAACTTGCCTCAGCACAGCTTCCTCTCACGTGCCTCCCCTTTTTAGTGTCTGCATTGCTGAGTTGGCAATTTTGTTGCTTGCCTGGAGCCAATCACGAGCTGCCAACAGGTACAGATTCTCCTCTCTGACTTTTCCTTGGTTTACCTACTTTATTTTGCTTGTTTGATGGTTGTAAATGCATGTATTTTAACTTAAAAATGCAACTATACTGCTAAATTAAATGACAAAGATGCCTTGATGAATGGGATTTGTTGCTGTAATTCAGGTGTTTAATAATGCTGGAAATTTGATTAGATGCTAAGAATGAATGAATGCAATGCAATGCATGCTATTTTGTTTATTGAAAAATGCTGCTAAACGGTGATGAAAAATGGTAATACTAATGCTTAAATGCTTAGTTTTTTTGGTAGTGTGTATATGAGCTGTAATGAACTGATGTGATTCTACAAATGCCAACTGTAAGTGTTTAGTAATGCCTGCTTATTTGATGGAGACTGTGTAAGTAATGAGCACTTGACATATGATTCTATGAACAATAGAGATGCATGCTGTTTTGAGTTGAATTGATGCACCTACACGTATTTTGCTGCCTTTGTGTGCTGAAATGTACCAAAACGTATGCTTATGAAATATGCATGTCCTACTGTATTTTAAAATGCCTAACCTTAAAAGTGTAATGCTATGTGACTCGAATACTAGTCATGACATGCTAAAATGCTAAAATGCCATGTGACTAAAAAATGCTATGTGACTATGAAATGCTGTAATATATTCTGTTTTTGACATTCTGGAATGCTTTGAAAGAAAAGAAGAAAAAAAGTGCATGCTTGTATATATGCCTGTGATGCTGCTTAAACCATGTATGCTGAGTGATATGGTGCCAATGCTTTTGATTGAAAATGCAATATGTCTTGTCCTCTAAAATGCAAACTGCTATGGTGAAATAAAAATTTAAAGATGATTTGTGCTGCATGTTTGCTTGAGAAGAGAAATTGAAACCCTAAAATGATGACATGAGATGCGAATGATTAGTGTATACTGCTGAAATTTACTGTATGCATTGATGAACTTAATGTTGCTACCCTGGATTACTTTGAATGGACTTGAATGTTGTTGTTTATTATGAGAATACTCTATTCTAACCGCTAGAATGTATGCTGGATTTTGTAGTTTTCACTAGTGCTGAAATGTTGTGCAAAGATGCCAGGATTTTGACATGGCAAGAATGTGTTGAACTGCATGCTAGAGTGAGCTTGATGATTTGGTGCTGGTATGTGAGTGTATGACTAATGACTAGAATAATGATGCAAAATGAATGTTGTATGAACTAAAAATGCCTATTGATGCGAAAATGATCTACTTGCTAAACTGTGCATTTATTTGTGCCATGAATGTTCATGTATGCCAACTGTTCATTTTTCAAATTGTTTGCTGCTTGCTCAGTTGATTACTTGCGGAATCGCATTTGCTTGTTACTAATGAGTTTATTCTTGTTTTTTTCACGGCTCACATGGCATTCCGAGGTTGGGTTTAAGTCTCATCCCTCATGCCTAATGTAGCCAAAAGCAATCTTTTCTCCTTGCTGTTTGCTTGCCTAACGTGTACACCAATCAATGGTATACACACTGGTAAAGCTTGGGGAGCATTTTGCTTCTCTGCTTGTTTTGAATTTGCAGGTTATAGCTGGGGCTTACAAGCACCTTAAGGCACCTTAAGGGAGGTGGGGCAACCAATAGTAATAACAGGGAAAAGAGCCAGATGATGAAAGACGAGCTATTATATGGCCATGAAATTGTCTTGTACAATGTAAAGTCCAAGTACCTCATTTCCTTTTGCATAGTTGTGTAATAAATAAAAGAGTATTTCTTTGTAATAAAAATGGCATTGCAATTTCTTGTATGCATCCCGTATTCAAACCCAAAAGGATCCGGCCCCAACAATGGCCCAAGAACAAGAAAAGGATACCTTTAATAAAAACTCAAAACCCAACTGGATTAAAAAGGGAAGAGCCCAAATGCATAAATTAAAAGGGATTTAAATAAAATGACAAGGGGGAGAAAGGAATGGGCTCTGAAAAATGGAAAAGGGTATTAATTATTTTTTTGGCTAAATAGAAAGAGATGAAGTAAGGCTCTACAAATGTAAAAAGCTTGGGCTTAATTAAAATGGGAAGAAAGGCCTAAAGCTTGGGCTTAACTAAAATGGGAAGAAAGGCCTATCCAAAGGAGAATAAAATTGGGAGTTTATTTGAACAATACCAAAGGAGCAAAAAGATGTGTCTACACCATCACAAGCCACCATGGCTAGGTTTCTTGCGGGGTTAAATAGAGAGATTCATGATATTGTGGAGATGCAACAATATTATGATGTTGAAGACTTGTTACAACAAGCTTTGAAGGCCGAGGGTCAAGTTAAAAGGAGTGGCGCCAAGAGAGATTTTCATCATCAAACTCATGGAAAACTCCAATCAAGAAGGATGAGAAATCTCTCAACAAGGAGAAGGAGGTTGCGCGACAAAGGGGAGTAAGTCCTAAATCCGATTCTAAACCTTCATCTAGTTCTTCCTCTAAATCTCATGTTAAGTGTTTTAAGTGTCAGGGATATGGTCATTATGCTAAAGATTGTGTCAATAAAAAGGTGATGTATCTTAATGATCATGGTGAGGTAGTGAGTGAAGATGAGGAATTCAACCTGGGTTCAAGTGGTGATGGGGATGATGAGGAGGAGTCTGCGCAAGAAGAGAGTGATGATGATAGTAAGGGATATGCACTTAAGAATTTGGTTGCTAGAAAGACTTTGAGTGCTTTTGTGAAAGAAGATGTGCACAATCAAAGAGAGAACTTGTTTCATACTAGGATGTATGCGAATGGGAAGCCTAGTAGTGTGATCATTGATGGTGGAAGTTGTACAAACATAGCTAGTGTATACTTGGTGAATGAGTTGCAACTACCCACTACCAAACATCCAAAACCTTATAGTTTAGGTTGGTTCAATGATAGAGAGGAGATTAGGGTTAACAAACAAGCTTTAGTTTCTCTTTCTTTGGGCAGGTACAAAGAAGATGTTTTGTGTGATGTTCTACCAATGCAAGCATGTCATGTACTACTTGGTCGACCATGGCACTTTGACAACAAGGTACATCATGATGGTGAGGCCAATCAGTATACTTTTATGTGTGGTAAGAAGCCTTTTACTTTAATTCCTTTATCACCTCAAGAAGCTTTAAAGGATCAATTGAAATTGAGGGATGATTTTGCTAAATTAGAATCTGAATATAGGGCTCAAGAAAAGATAAAGCATGCTAATTCTAGTTCTAATTGCGTTGAAAACAAGGCTGTTTTGGTTGATAGTTCAAAAAAAGTTGTTAAAGAGTGTATGTTAGCTTCTAAGAGTGAGATTAAGAATGCTTTGAAAGATAATTCTGTTTGATTTTTACTTTTGCTTAAAAATACACTTATGAGCACTAACAACTTGGCTGGAGAACTTCCAAGCAACATTGTTTCCTGAGAAGATCCCTAGTGGTTTACCACCAATTAGAGGGATTGAACATCAAATTGACTTCATCCCTGGGGCGCAAATTCCAAACAAGCCAGCATATAGGACAAATTCTGATGAAACAAAGGAGTTGGAGAGTTGCTAGAAAAGGGTTATGTGCGCGAGAGTCTTTCTCCATGTGCAGTTCCAGTTTTGCTAGTTCCTAAGAAGGATGGAACTTGGAGAATGTGTGTTGATTGTAGGGCAATAAACAACATAACAGTTAAGTATCGTCACCCTATTCCTAGATTAGATGATATGCTTGATGAATTGCATGGTTCTTGCTTATTTTCAAAGATTGATCTTAAGAGTGGGTATTATCAAATTCACATGAAAGAGGGTGATGAATGGAAAACTACTTTTAAAAATAAGTTAGGATTGTATGAATGGTTAGTCATGCCTTTTGGATTAACTAATGCACCTAGTACTTTCATGAGGTTAATGAATCATGTTTTAAGAGCTTATATTGGAAATTTTGGTGTTGTTTATTCTGATGATATACTTGTGTATAGCCGCAACTTAGAGGAACATATTGAGCATTTGAGTGTGTTTTAGATGTACTTAGGGTTGAGAAGTTGTATGCTAACCTTAAGAAGTGCACCTTTTGCACAAACAAACTTGTTTTTCTTGGTTTTGTGGTTTCTGCGCAAGGTATACATGTTGATGAGGAGAAGATCAAAGCCATCAAAGATTTGCCAACACCTGTCGTAACGTTCGGGTCCTAGGAACCCTGTTGAGACGACATTGGTAAAATGGAGTCGCCACTAATCAAAATTCTAAGGTGTGATTAGTCACCTAAGGATCACTTAAGCTAAGTAGGGTCCAAAGCTCGGAAATGGACCCACTAAACCTAAGGTCCGGTCTTGTAACCTGAATCTAGGTTCGAGAGTCGATTACGCTCGGGGAAGGATTAGCACCCCCGAGTCGCCCGTCAAGTGACGGTACCTCTAGTCTAACTAGATCTACTGGGTCGAAAAGAAAAGTTGGTTGCTTTTAATCCTAATCTTGATTATTAGAAGGGTTATAAAAAGAAAATAAAACCATTTTCTAGAACCGATGTCGAGAATTCAAAGAATATAATCGAACACTGTCGATTAATTCTATCACGATTCTCTTTCACTGTTTGTTCTCTTGTTGAGTCCTCTGCATCGGGAAGAAATTTTGAAAATGCTGTGAGAAAATCTTTCTTTTTTTTCCATTTTTGATTTTTGAAAAGAACTAGATAAATTTTATTAATTTCCAAAATCTTCTTTTGGAATTGCTTTGATTAAGAAAACATTCTTCTTTTTTTTTTGAAACACTTACCTTGAAAACTCTTGAATTATCCCATTCTTAATTTTGAAAATTGAGTAAGAGAACATAATTTGAGGAAGAACCCTTTTTTTGCAAACACCTTTTATTGCTTCTTTTGATTTTCTGATTTTCACTTTTTTTGGATTTTTCTCTTTTTCTATCTCTAGATTAATGCATGTATGCGAATGATGAATGCAAAGTCCAATTATTAAAGTCAACTCACGTAACCCGGGTTTTTGAAAGCACTTCCCGAGATATGTGCTCGGAGTCCCGACGCGTCCCGAGAAGAGCTGTCTCATCCTCGGAGACATTCAGTGGCCCCGAAAACTCGACCACACACTGAATGCCCCTTCTTCGGAAGGGTTATGGTCATTAACTGAATTAAAGTGGTATGATATGCAAACAGATATAATCGATGACAAGTAAATATGATATGCATGCAATTAAGTTCTACTTTACTAAATTATTACAAACCAAGACCCGATTGGACCAATTAACAAATTAATAATAACTTAATGAAAGGAAAAACTTAAGGGCCAACTTGGACATACTGGGGACATCTCTGCACACTAAAGCAAAAGGTTAGCAAAATTCAGGAGGCAAAGAGCATAAATTGTGCACAAACGCGAACTCAATTGCACGATCACATTAGGAACACCACGAATCAAGGAGTAAATTGCAATAAAAATAAATAAAATCAAGATCAGGGACTCAATCGAACAAAAAGATAAATCAAAGCTCCAATCATAGACCTAGGTGAACAAGGAAGTAAGTTTGGATCTTTAAACAAATGGGAATACAAATCGCTAAATTAGAACTTAACTTAAGAAATCAAGTCTTTAAACTTAAAGTCCTAATTTTCAAATTGGAATCAATTCAAAAGGATTCAGTAATTTCTTTTTAAGTTAATTTCCGTTTGAAAACTTTGATCTTTAACTCCAAGTTTTGTTTTTTTTCAAAATTAAAATTAACCCAAAAGGGTTCGACATACCACTTTCAAACTAACTTTGATTTAGGATAAACATTAACTTTAAGCCAAGATCTCAACTTTCAAATCAAAATTAGCTCAATTAGAAATTAAGAAATCAATTCAAGTCACTTCAAACTCGAAAATCAAAACTTTAGACAAAACACTTAATTTTTAAATTTAAGGTGTGATTAGTCACCTAAGGATCACTTAAGCTAAGTAGGGTCCAAAGCTCGGAAATGGACCCACTAAACCTAAGGTCTGGTCTTGTAACCTGAATCTAGGTTCGGGAGTCGATTACGCTCGGGGAAGGATTAGCACCCCCGAGTCGCCCGTCAAGTGACGGTACCTCTAGTCTAACTAGATCTACTGGGTCGAAAAGAAAAGTTGGTTGCTTTTAATCCTAATCTTGATTATTAGAAGGGTTATAAAAAGAAAATAAAACCATTTTTTAGAACCGATGTCGAGAATTCGAAGAATATAATCGAACACTGTCGATTAATTCTATCACGATTCTCTTTCACTGTTTGTTCTCTTGTTGAGTCCTCCGCACCGGGAAGAAATTTTGAAAATGCTGTGAGAAAATCTTTCTTTTTTTTTTCCATTTTTGATTTTTGAAAAGAACTAGATAAATTTTATAAATTTCCAAAATCTTCTTTTGGAATTGCTTTGATTAAGAAAACATTCTTTTTTTTTTTAAACACTTACCTTGAAAACTCTTGAATTATCCCATTCTTAATTTTGAAAATTGAGTAAGAGAACATAATTTGAGGAATAACCCTTTTTTGCAAACACCTTTTATTGCTTCTTTTGATTTTCACTTTTTTGGATTTTTCTCTTTTTCTATCTCTAGATTAATGCATGTATGCGAATGATGAATGCAAAGTCCAATTATTAAAGTCAACTCACGTAACCCGGGTTTTTGAAAGCACTTCCCGAGATATGTGCTCGGAGTCCCGACGCGTCCCGAGAAGAGCTGTCTCATCCTCGGAGACATTCAGTGGCCCCGAAAACTCGACCACACACTGAATGCCCCTTCTTCGGAAGGGTTATGGTCATTAACTGAATTAAAGTGGTATGATATGCAAACAGATATAATCGATGACAAGTAAATATGATATGCATGCAATTAAGTTCTACTTTACTAAATTATTACAAACCAAGACCCGATTGGACCAATTAACAAATTAATAATAACTTAAATGAAAGGAAAAACTTAAGGGCCAACTTGGACATACTGGGGACATCTCTGCACACTAAAGCAAAAGGTTAGCAAAATTCAGGAGGCAAAGAGCATAAATTGTGCACAAACGCGAACTCAATTGCACGATCACATTAGGAACACCACGAATCAAGGAGTAAATTGCAATAAAAATAAATAAAATCAAGATCAGGGACTCAATTGAACAAAAAGATAAATCAAAGCTCCAATCATAGACCTAGGTGAACAAGGAAGTAAGTTTGGATCTTTAAACAAATGGGAATACAAATCGCTAAATTAGAACTTAACTTAAGAAATCAAGTCTTTAAACTTAAAGTCCTAATTTTCAAATTGGAATCAATTCAAAAGGATTCAGTAATTTCTTTTTAAGTTAATTTCCGTTTGAAAACTTTGATCTTTAACTCCAAGTTTTGTTTTTTTCAAAATTAAAATTAACCCAAAAGGGTTCGACATACCACTTTCAAACTAACTTTGATTTAGGATAAACATTAACTTTAAGCCAAGATCTCAACTTTCAAATCAAAATTAGCTCAATTAGAAATTAAGAAATCAATTCAAGTCACTTCAAACTCGAAAATCAAAACTTTAGACAAAACACTTAATTTTTAAATTCAAGTTGAATCCAAAAGGATTCCAAGCAGAACAAATCTCAATCATCACTTCAATCTGCAAAGACATGAACTTTAACACAACTTTCCCCTTAAAATTAATTAATTGGAAACTTAAAAGCCTAGATCTTCATAATATTTACCACTTATCCCCTAGCAAAGTAAACCTAACCCATTTATTTGTAAAAAGAAAGAGAAAAAAAACTAAATTAATTAAAGGAACAAGCAAGAGTACTCTAATTGAAAACATCACACATGAAACAAGGCATAAAATAAGAAAAGGACTAAATTGAAGCAAATAAAAAACCAAAATGCAAAAAGTATAAATGCTTATACCTAAAACCATGTCGTTTTGACTCAAGCCCTATTTTTATCGGGCTTCCTCTTCCCTATTCCCTTCTTTCTTTTTTCTCTCTTTTTGTGCTTCTTCTTCCTTTGAACCCGCATCTTCCTAAGCCTGTTCTCCTTCAACCCTCAACGCCATCATCGCTTTTTCCCCTCTGGTCATCTCTCTAAATCACTGTTGCTCGCCATGGGTGACTGGTCTATAGTCTACAAAAGAAACTTCCTTCTTTCTCTCACATTGAAAACCGTAAATCCCTCCTTGAAACTAAACTACCCGTGACCTCAAAATTATCACCTCGGCGAGACAAGATTCCGATCACCACCTCAATCCATTTCTTCAATCTTTCCCACCCTAAAATTCATCCTAACGTACCCAATTTCAAGAAATCCTATTCATTTCGAAAAACCCCCAAATCTTTCTTTATGAACCCTAGCTTTCTAATGAGAATGACAGTGTTTTACAGAGAGAAGCTTTGTGTGTATATATGGTTTGACAGTCTTCGATAGACTTGGTGGTGAGGGACTCTTCTCTTTTCTTTTTTTTTTAGAGAAATTCAATCTTCAGTGGCGATGAGGTTGTGAAAGGGTGTGGATGAAGATGAATGTGTGGAGTGTGTGGATTTCATTGGAGAAAGAAAAAAAAGCAGTAGTGGTTGAGCGAGAGTGTTGAGAAGATGAGAAGGTTTGGAGAGGTTCTTTTCGTCTATGTATGAGGAGGAGTCGAGAGAATCTATGCAGTGTGTATTCGGGGCCTCCGAGAGATGAAGAGAGGGTACTTTTTAGTGGTGAAGAGGTAGGTGTTTGGTGTGGTATCCTTTTGAGAGGAAGGCTAGGTTGTTTTTGGAAGAGGGCCACTGTCTTGTGTGAATTGTGTGTTGATGAAAGCTTTCTCCTTTTTAGAGGTTAAGAGAGAATGATCAGAGGTTTTTTTTTCTTATCAATGAGTGAGAGTTGTGAGAAAGGTGTGTGCGTGTGTTTATCGAGAGGGAAGTTGAGAGATGATGAGATGATCAGAGTGAAGATTGTGTGGGGAGGTCCCTGTGATTTTTGTGTGTTTTGAGTGTGTAGTTTTTTTGTGAGGAGAGAATCGAGAGAGAAAAATGTATTGAGAGGATAATTGTGAGTTCTGTATGAGCGTGCCCCGTTCTGTGTTTTGCTGAGAAAAGTTTTTTTTTTCGGTTTTCAGTGAGTGGACCGAAAAAATGGAGATGAGAGCTCGTGTCAAAGATGTGTATGGTGTGAGAAAAAAAAATGGAGAGAGAGAGGTTCGTCCGTGCGGATAAGATCAGGGGAGGTTGGTGAATGGAGAGAGGAACGATGAGCTGTATTTTCCTTTTTTTTTTCTCTAACTGACTCCCCTTCCCTTCTCATGTGCAGGTTAGTTTGAAGATAGAGACTGGCTGAGGTGGCAGTATGCGTTGGCAATCCTCTCTTAGGTATGATTTTTCCCCTTTCTCTGTCTATAATTGATATTGGGAATATTTCTGCTGTATTGCAAACTGTTGCTCATTTTTGTCCTGGCTTGATCCTGTGATTAGTGGTCCATTGTTGCTGACTTTCCTTTTGTATGATGAGGACTTTTATGCTGTATAGTCATGTTTGGAAACTTGAATTGTACTGAAATGAGACACATTTTCCATTTCCTAAAGCCCCATGCTCCTTGACCTTGATAAATTTCATTCTGCTTTGATGGATGAATCTGCTTGCATCCAATGCTGCATACTTCTTGTTGCAGTGCCTCATCTTGTGATCCTCTGATTTGTGCATAAAACTGTAGTCGTCGCGAAGCTTCACTTTGGTTGTCCGTTTGCTTGGTTTGTGCATTACTTTGATCACTTCATTGCATTGCCCCTGCTCATACCTAGTTTACTTGCACGATTCATTCTTGTACTTCCTTGCTGCATTAACCTACAGGTTTAATCATACCGAAAGATGCTGGAAATTGCCATGGTACTGGACAAGTGATGAATGCACCTCAACATGAGCCGAATGGGAAAAGAAGAAGTAGGATGGACCAACAAGACCTAATGCCCAATTTGTAAAAACATGAGTATTGGACAATTAATGTAAACAAACTGGTTTCCCTTTTTTGTAATCTTTTAAACTCCATTTTTTTGTGTTTAGTACTTTGGGGACTATGTAACCTATATGAGATGCAAATGAGTAAATGAAAATAATGAATACTTTTGTTTGTGATTTTCTTATTTCCATGCGTTTCTTATAACAATACTATGCAAATGCCAAATTTACTTCTACTTATACCATAAATAATCCAATTAAAATAATGTGACCCAAAGTGGATTTTCAAATTGATTCTGCACTAAGCCAATGCTCAATCACTAATTGGGATTATGTAAATGCAAAATGTGAAATTAATATGCGAAAATGTGATACAAATATGCAAAAGAACACAACAATTTTTTGGAATTTTCCTTGAATTCAAAATGCAACCTACTAATGATTTAAACATTAAAATGGACGTGCTAACTTGAGCAATGGAGTAGAAATGACCATAATGCCCCCTGAAGCACAAATGACTAAAATGCCCCCTAGGTGTAAAAATGACCAAAATGCCCCTGGATGTGAAAATGACCAAAATGCCCTTAGGTGATCCTAATGCCAATTGAACAACAAATTGGTTAAAATAAAGGATATAGGACAAAAATGAGTGTCTACAACACCCACCAACGTTGGTCAAGTGAGATCCTTACATGGCTTAGCTGGGTTCTATAGGAGGTTTGTTAAGGACTTTAGCACCTTAGCCGCCCCTATTACTAGTGTGATGAAGAAGAATGCACCATTCAAGTGGGGAAAAGAGCAACAAGAAGCATTTGAGACTTTGAAGGACAAACTAACTAATGCTCCTTTGCTTGTTTTACCTAACTTTAACAATACTTTTGAGATTGAATGTGATGCTTCAGGTGTAGGTATTGGTGCAGTTCTCATGCAGGGAGGGAAACCCGTGGCATACTTTAGTGAGAAGTTGAACGGGGCTGCGTTGAACTACCCTACATATGATAAGGAGTTGTATGCTCTTATTAGAGCATTACAAACATGGCAGCATTATTTGTGGCCTAAGGAGTTTATGATTCACACGGATCATGAGAGCTTGAAGTACTTAAAGGGCCAACAAAAGCTGAATAAGAGGCATGCTAAATGGATTGAATTCATTGAGTCCTTTCCATATGTGGTGTGCTACAAGAAAGGTAAGGAGAATGTTGTAGCCGATGCTTTATCAATGAGGTATGTTTTACTTTCCATGCTTGATTCTAAATTTCTTAGATTTAAGTTCATTAAGGAATTATATGCTAGTGATGCTTATTTTAGTGATGTGTTTAAAATAACTGAAAATTCTGGATTTGGAAAGTATTATAAGCATGATGGATTTTTGTTTAAAGAATCTAGATTGTGTATACCTACTTGTTCTTTGCGTTTTGTGCTTGTGAGGGAATCGCATGAGAGAGGTTTAATGGGTCACTTTGGTGTTGATAGAACATATGAGATATTGCATGAACACTTCTTTCGGCCTAAGATGCAATATGATGTAGGAAAGCATGTTTCTAGTTGCATTACTTGTTTGCAAGCTAAACCTACATCTAAACCTCATGGATTGTATACTCCTTTGCCTATTCCTCATTAACCATGGACTCATATTAGCATGAATTTTGTGTTAGGCTTACCTCGTTCTAGGAGAGGTAAAGATTCTATCTTTGTGGTTGTAGATAGGTTTTCTAAGATGGCACACTTTATTGCATGCACTAAAACTGATGATGCCATTAATGTAGCTAATTTGTTCTTTAAAGAGATTGTTAGACTACATGGAATGCCTAGGACGATTGTGAGTGATAGAGATGCTAAGTTCTTAAGTCACTTTTGGAGAACTTTGTGGGCTAAGTTAGGTACTAAGTTGTTATTGTCAACTACTTGTCATCCTGAAACTGATGGTCAAACTGAAGTAGTTAATAGGACTTTGTCTACCTTACTTACAGTATTGATTAAAAAGAACCTAAGAACTTGGGAGGATTGTTTGCCTCATGTTGAATTTCCATACAATAGAAGCATACATAGTACAACTGGATTTTCACCTTTTGAATGTGTGTATGGCTTTAATCCTTTAACCCCATTGGATTTGTTAAGTTTACCTTTGAGTGTGCAAGTTGACATGGATGGGCAACGCAAGGCAGATTTTGTTAGGGATCTTCATGCAAAGATTAGAGCTCAAATTGAGAAGAAAACACAACACTACATGAAGAATGCTAACAAGGGGCGCAAATAGGTCATCTTTGAACCTGGAGATTGGGTTTGGTTGCATCTAAGGAAGGAAAGGTTCCCTGAACAGAGGAAGTCAAAGCTCTTACCACGAGGCGATGGTCCATTCCAAGTTTTGGAGAGGACCAACAACAATGCATATAAGCTAAACCTTCCTAGTGAATATGGTAATGTAAGTGCTATTTTTAATGTCTCGGACTTATCCTTGTTTGATAATGATGCAGATTTGAAGACAAATCCTTTTCAAGGGAGAGGGGATGAATCGCCAAGGAGTCATCATGGTCTTGAAGAGCTCAATGGAGATCATGGAGAGGATGAGCACATGCGGCAAGGAGGCTTGAAGAAGCTTGAAGATGCTAGGAGTTCATTGGAGCAGGTTCCAAGCTCATTGGAGAAGGTTCCAAGCTTATTGGAGAAGGTTCCAAGCTCATTGGAGAAGGTTTCAAGCTCATTGGTGCCTAAGATGCCATTTGATCCATTGAAGATGCCAATAGGTCCAATGACAAGAGCAAGAGCCAAAAGGTTCAAGGAAGCATTATTGAGCCTCATTAGAGTTCATCTTGACGAGTTCAAGGCCATTGGAGTTCATTTGAAGCCCATTGGAGATCATCACCAAAGGAATATTCCCATCGATTCCAAGTTATGTACTATACTTGAAATCGATGAGTATTAGGCCATTGGAGTTGTAATTTGGCCATTGTGGACTTTATTCTATCTTTAATTAGCTATTTATTCAGTTTAGATGACATTGGGTTGGGCCTTGTTTGACTAAGTCCAATCCTTGTTTTAATAGGACTTGTTATTTTCCTTTTCCTAGTAGAATAAGGAGTAGGATCTTTCCTAGCTCCTTCCTAGTCTTTTCCTTTATCCTTAGGGTTAAGGATTTTCAATATCAGTGCCCCCCCCTTCTGGCCTATATAAAGGCACCAACCCCCTCTTGTAAACACAAGTTGAGTTGATTAATAAATTGAGGTTTTCACCCAAATTGATTATCTTAGCTTCTTTGTTCTAGTTTGAGCAAAACTTAGGGTTCTTCAATCTTGTAGAGTCCTAGCAAATAATTAAGTTGTGATAACTTGATTGTTTGTGAATCTTGTGTTCTTGAGTTGACAATTGCAGGTCTAATTGAAGACTTAAGGCCGACGAAAGAGGAGGAATCACCTTGTGAATGTCATCGATCTACTCATCTAGAAGTTGAAGGAGTTCAAGTCGAGTTTGATAGATTTTCAAGGCTAGATTTGAATCTAAAACAACTAGATTCGTATCACTTGTCATGTTCTTTAGGTTTCAACAACAAGAAAATTAATGAGTTTTTCTTTTTTCAAATCATCTTCAAAGGTTTTCAATTGAACTTCAATGGACTTCATATCTTCAAGATGAGTTCGAATAAAACCCATGAGTGACTCTTTGAACTTCTTAGCTCTTGATCTTGTCATTGGACCTTCAGGAAAGCTCAATGGAACAAATGGCTTCTTATTGAGCTTTGGTGCAAGTCCATCTTGATCTCGATGGTCTACTTGCATCTTCATGTTTCCTTGCATCCTCATGCTTCCATGCACATCCTCTCCATGCTCTCCATGGTCATCTTCAAGTCCATGATCAACCTTGGGCGCATCATCCCCTCCCCCTTGAAGAAGATTTGTCCTCAAATCTGCATCATTATAAAAAAAGAGACAAGTCAGCAACATCAAAGGTAGCACTTACATTACCATACTCACTAGGAAGATCTAACTTGTAGGCATTGTTTTTGATCCTCTCCAACACTTGGAATGGACCATCTCCGCGGGGTAAAAGCTTGGATTTCCTCTTCTTAGGAAATCTCTCCTTCCTTAGATGCAACAAAACCCAATCTCCAGGCTCAAAGATAACTTCTTTGCGCCCCTTGTTAGCCATCTTCGTGTAGTGTTGAGTCTTCTTTTCAATGTTTGCTCTAATATTCTCATGAAGTTCTCTAGCATCTTCAGCCTTCCTTTTACCATCCATGTCAACTTGCACACTCAAAGGTAAACTAATCAAATCCAACGGAGTTAAGGGATTAAAACATTACACAATTTCAAAAGGTTAATAACCAGTAGTACAATGTATGCTTCTATTATATGCAAATTCAACATGAGGCAAATATTCCTCCCAAGTTCTTAAGTTTTTTTTAATCAAAGCTCTAAGATAGGTAGATAAAGTCCTATTAACAACTTCAGTTTGTCCATCAGTTTGAGGATGACAAGTTGTTGAAAACATCAACTTAGTACCTAACTTAGCACATAAAGTTCTCCAAAAGTGACTTAAGAACTTAGCATCTCTATCAGAAACAATGGTTCTAGGCATTACATGCAATCTAACAATCACCCTAAAGAACAAGTTAGCTACATTAATGACATCATCAGTTTTAGAACATGCAATAAAGTGTGCCATCTTAGAAAACCTATCAACCACAACAAAAAACAGAATAACTCTCCTAGAACGAGGCAAACCTGACACAAAATCCATGCTAATGTGTGTCCATGGTTCATGAGGAATAGGCAAAGGAGTATACAATCCATGAGGTTTAGATGTAGATTTAGCTTGCAAACAAACAATACAACTAGAAACATGCTTTCCTACATCATATCGCATCTTAGGCCAAAAGAAGTGTTCATGCAAGATCTCATATGTTCTATCAACACCAAAAGAACCCATTAAACTCCCTTCATGCGATTCCCTCATAAGCACATCATGCAAAGAACAAGAAGGAATACATTGATACGAATCTAGTTGTTTTAAGATTCAAATCCACCCTTGTGACCCGCCAAGAATCAACTTGAACAACTTTCAACTTCTAGATGTGTATGTCGACAATCTCACCGAAGCAATATTCTTCTTTCGTCGGCCTTAGACCTCCAATTAGACTTGCAATTGAACACCTAAGATCACAAGATTCACAAGCAATCAAGTATCACAACTTAATTGTTTGCTAGGACTCTACAAGATTGAAGTACCCTAAGTTTTGCTCAAACTAGAACAAAGAAGCTAAGATAATCAATTTGGGTAAAAACCTCAATTTTATTAATCAACTCAACTTATGTTTACATGACGGGTTGGTGCCATTAAATAGGCAAGAGGGGGGGGGGGGGGGGCTCTGATCTAAATCTAATTGGATGACTCCTCTTCTTGTTGTCGATTTGATTTCTCCTTCCTTAGCGAAAATAGTGTTCTTTTTGGCTCTGGATCAAATTCAAAGTCTTCAATACCACTACTTCTTGTCTTTGGCATGCAGCTTCCTAAAAAAACTCAAAAAAAAAAACTCAAAAGAAAAAATTAGAAGTAAAAGTTCTTAAACAAAAAATAAAATTAAAGACATAAAATATAGGAAAGTATATATATATTTTTTTTAGAAACGCAGAAATTTATTTTTTCAAAAACATAAAAATTAAAAACGCATAAACAAAATCTTTTTTTTTAGAAAAAACGCAAAGAAGAAAAATAAAAGAAAAAATAATTTTCTTTTTTTAGATAAAAAATGCAGAGACTAAGAGAAAATTTCCAGGATTCGTCTTTCAGATGAGTCTATTCCTTACTTCCCCGGCAATGGCGCCAAAATTTATGATCGGTCGTCAGCAATCATAAAAATAATCCCCACAAAATCCTAACTAAGTAGATAGGGTAAGTAGGGGTCGATCCCACAGAGAAGGTGGATAGACTTTATCCTAAGATACAATCCTTAAAAATCTCTCAAAAACAATATATAAAAACAGAGGTTTAAGAATAACAATTAAAAAGAAAGCAATTATACTAGAAACAAAACAAAGTAAATTAAATCTAAGTCTATGGCAATTAAGAAAGAAAACAATAATTAAAAAGCATACTTCTTCTCCAATGGTAGAAAACAATCAAATTAATTATGGGTCCTCGTTTTAAAAGATAAATTCAATATTAAATTCCTGATGATAAGTGACCTAGGGAAAACCCTAACATGCTATTTAGATAAGATTACCCGTCAAGGCTTAAATTACCCCTTTTGATACGAATCTAGTTGTTTTAGATTCAAATTTAGCCTTGAAAATCTATCAAACTCGACTTGAACTCCTTCAACTTCTAGATGAGTAGATCGATGACCTTCACAAGGTGATTCCTCCTCTTTCGTCGGCCTTAAGTCTTCAATTAGACCTGCAATTGTCAACTCAAGAACACAAGATTCACAAACAATCAAGAATCACAACTTAATTGTTTGCTAGGACTCTACAAGATTGAAGACTTAAGAAAACAAAGTTTCTTTGTTTAGAAAGAATAAAATTTGCAGAATCCAGTGATCACCACTTAGAGACAGTGCTCAAGAGTGCTTAGTCGGGGGAAAAAAATCTTCGTTTAGGCGACGACCAAAGGAATGAACGGGGTTTATAAGAATAAAACAAGAAAAAGTCTTTCGGTTGGTGTCAACACTTTGCCTATGTCCTAAAAGAGCCCATTCTTTCTCTCGGAAACCAAATTGAACCGAAATTCCATATTCTCATCAAGATATGTCAAAACCTCTTTATGCCATAGAGGAAATCACTTAAGGGGCCAAATTCAAATCATTTCAGGCCTTAAGAAGACAACTTGGTTCAGAGATCGAATAAGCCCATCACAATGGCACCTTTCAAACCATCTTCATTGTTAAAACACCGTTACCGCTCTTGTGATTAGTGGGGCGCAACATTCAGCATAGGAATCACACGTTAATCTTCATCAATAAGAGCATCAGACAAGAAAATGAGGCAGAAGACATCAAATTCCCATCAAGGAAGAAAAAAAATGGGCCTAAAAAAGAAAGAGGTCGCAAAAAGAGAATAAAAAGAATTGCAACGCCATGTGCTTGCACGAATTTTCAGGATGATAAAAAAAACAACAAGAGATGTTTTTCAAGAAAATTGTTTTCAAGAAAAGGTTCTCAAAAAAGAGTTTTCAAAAGGTTTTAGGTTTTCTAAGGGCCACCTTTCATCAAAATATCCAGATCTGAAATGATAAATGGCCTTTTTTCTTATTCCTTCACTTGTAGAAAATTATCCATAGCTGTCCCCTTTGAGCCTTATGGATTTTCTTTCGAATCAACCCTGATCAAGGATCACCCTCCACACTGGGGGCAAAGACGAAGAAGGATCAGCCTCAAAAGAACGGGCTTTCACTCAAAATCTATAGTGGGGCGTCCAAGCAGTAATGAGTTCAGTTCATAAAAAAAAAAAGGCATTCAGTTCACTTTATCAAGTAATTCAAATCAAAGTTCAAATCAAAAGTAAATGAAAAGCAAAAAGTCGAAAATTGAAAAGGAAAGCAAAAGGAAAAATGAAGAAGCTGAAAGCTGAAAAATGGAAGATCAAGTTCGGTAGCATCCTTCACAACAGAGAAAGTGGTCGTTGGATCGAACACCCTCAAACACATTTTGAGCCTTTTATCCTTTCTTTGGCACCCCTAACCCAATCCCACATTACGTGCCTAACAAAAGTCCATCTTTGATCAGATTAGGATATTGAAGGTGAAAGGACCTTCCAAACATAAGAAATTGTTTTGCAAAAGAAAAATGTTTTTTCTCAAAAAGGTTTTTGAAAAAATCACTTTCAAAAGTTTTTCAAATATAGGTGCATGGTGAAACAACCAGAAGAGAAGAAGAGAAAAAAAAGAAAAAAAATGATAGAGCTCTAGGTGAAAACCCGAAAAGGGCAGTCTAGAGCAAGGATGGGAATTGTTGGAGCCTCCTGAGCGGTTCGAAAAGCGTGATCTTTTTGCAGTTATGAGCATTACCTCGAGAAGATAAGAGTCAATGAAGTCATTAGATATTCCAGCCTCACCAAGAGCAATCAGCACATTAAGACAAACTTTTTCGACAATTGCTTTCCATCCTTTGGAATCATCTTTCTTTCAATAACCAGTGTTGATATAAATCATTTTGGGACAAAAGTACAAATTCAGTTTTGCAAAAACCCTTTTCATTCCATTTGCGAGCCTAGCGCGTAAGTCAGGGATATCAGACGAGAAAGCCTTACAAGTGGTGGTCATCAATTTTTCAAAAACGGGTCAACGTGTGGGGTCATATTTAGCAAAATAATAGGATATTGTCAGGGGCAAATGGGACATTGTCTTCTGAAATCATATTGCAATCATGGCATGTTTTTAGAAGTTCAAGCTACATATTCCAAACTTTGACTTTTGACTAGCCTGTGCAGGGAAATAAAGAAGGTGACCATCGAAACAAAGGGGCGAGAGGATTCTCTAAATCCAGGTCATTCATGGTAGATGCAAAGTAAGGAAGCTCGTCAAGGAGACGCTGGTAAAGCAAGGGAAGTTAAAATGAATATACTTTCCATAGTTAACCCATCTGTCACTCAGCATACATGTGCATCCATGCATACACACGCACACTAGAACATTCAATTATCATCCATGACAGGAATATTCTAAGGAAACAGTCAAAGTCATGGGAATAAGGATTATCAAACATCACCTTTCGAGAAGCAAAATAGGGTCTCTTTTAGTAGTTATCAAGGTTGACTGGAAACAGGTCATCCTTCAGCAATTATCAAAAGTGACTGGAAAAAGGTCGTCTTTTAACATATATCAAAGTTGATTGGAAACAGGTCATCTACCAGCAGTTTTCAGTTTAGCAGCTTTCGTTTACTCACAAAGGGGGGCATTCCAGTGAGTTTCAGCAAAGAAACATCAAGGCGGGTTCAAATAAAGTTGACCGCAGGTTGGTCTTCGAAAAAGAAAAATGAAAGATGGCATCAGATTCAGTAATAAAAACGGGTGTCTACGTCTTTGCGCACTTCCTAACTCTTAAAAAGTATGCAAACTACTCTTTTGCACACTTCCCCATAGTTAGGAAGCTCGCAAAGAGGGGCAGCTATAGACATCCATTTTTTTAACCATATCCTTCAAATAAGATTGAATTGCCCCTTAATTTGCACTAGGGTCACTCAGGGGGGGCATTTTGGTCACTTTTAGTCCACTTTTGTTTAGGTTAGCTAACTCATTTTAGTATTTAGTAAGATAGTCAATGATCCCCTAAACTAAATTTAGTTTAATTGAACTTAACAGACCCAAAAGAAAAGAAAAAAAAACAACTTAATTTCTGTTGCATTTGCGCCTTTTGCATTTTTGCATATTTCATGACTTCATTTATTAATTTTGCATTTTTCATCTTGTAGCTTAAACTCAATTTGGTCAAGCATTGCATAAATAGGATTTGGGTAATTTTGGTAATGGCATTGGTTGGAAAAAAAAAGGAAAATTGAATTTGGTAAAGCATTTTCATTTTTGCACATAGGGATTAAGGCATTTTATGGAAATTACATCTTCATTTAGTATTATAGTCAAGGCATTTTAGAATTAAGGCAATTGCATTACATTCTTTCTTTAGTTTCATGCATATTACATCATTTACATCAGTCTAAGCTTAAACTTTAGCATAAATAAAGGGCAATGAGTTAAATGTCTTTGCTACATTGAAAGGTTGAAATACAAAGCATTTAATTTGCAATATTGGACTCAAGATGTTTTCCCCTCTTACATTGTTATTACATCATCCAAAGCAGCCTACATGGACTTTTCCTAAAAATAAAGCAAGAAAAAACAAGATTAGAAGCAAAGCAAAACAGCCCAAGCAAATTGTCAACAGCACAGTCCCGGAAGAGTGCAGATTTGATTACCTTGGAGAGCTCGAACGGAAAAACTTTGTGAACGAAAGTTGTAGAGGATTCTTGGGGCTTCAATTTGGGCACAAGAATGACACGATTTGGATTTCGGATGAGGGAGATATGGGCCCTGCATTACAGTCCTCCAAATGTGCAGCAAAACTGGACAGCCATGGCAGCCTAGGAAAAGCTTCAATTTCACTCCCAAAATGACTCCAATTGCCAAAGTGCTCTACATGAAGGTTGGAAAGCACTCTTCAAGCTTTCTCCAGCCTGCAAGAACACAGCAATCGGAGTTGAATTGAAAATGTTATGAATTTTCAAAAGACAGCACCAAATAAGGACATTTTTGCAGCAAGCATTTCAAGGGACAATGCTTAATACCATACTCACCAACGGTCATTCCAGCAGCCAAATTGGAGCACAAACAGCAAGGCTCATCTCCGAGAAGCAGAGTGGCCAAAAGGCAACAAAAAACACAATCACAAAGCAAACAGAATGCATAACATAGCCATGGCAGTATAGCTAGGATCATGGGCATTTTATCATTGCATTTTTTTCATCATAGCAGCAAGTTCAGTTTTAAACATAACATCATCATGAACTTATAATTTATTGCATACATTGTTTAGTGCAGATATGTCGGTACCATTGCATGGTATTCCAACACATGTTCTTGCATTCTCAACTAGCTAAGCATGCATTCTTATTAGCATATTTTTTTCCTCAAAGCATAAACTTTTATCATCAATAAGCATACAAGGCATAAGAAATCCAGTGCACGATACGAAGTCAAGAATTGCAGCAGCTAAATTCCCACAGCAGAGTATAAACAAGCCAAGCAAATAGGGGCAGAAAATTAACTAAAGGAGAAAGAGCAAATTACCTTTGAGCTAGCAGGGTGATTGGCTCCAAGATGTCAAACCCCACTCCATTGGTCCACGTTGGCACACATGCACAAAAGAGAGTTTGAATCCGTAGGAAATTAAGAGAAAAAAGAGACAAGAAACCCATGGCTAAACAAAATAAAATAAGGACAAAGCAGCTCCCAAAATAAGAAGACAAACAAGGAGAAGAAGGGAATTACATGAAGAAAAATGACTCAGTAGTAACAACTCATCCAAGCTCATCCTTTCCCCTGTACCAAAACAGAGTAAAAATTAGAAAAAATTGATTAATCAAGAAATTCAAAAACGAAAAGGACGATGACTCACAAATGACAGCTCATCAGAGGCACCATTCCTATCCAATTCACTCACCTGCACCACAAAATTCCAAAATTTGGAAACCACCTCCAAATGAAATTGAAGATCAACAAAAAGCCAAGGAAATTACAACCATTGGATAGAGAGCATCACCTTTGAAATTCAGGGTTATTGAGCCTTTAAATAGAGCTCATTTCGCACTGAAGAGGGGGGGACTTCTTTTGGAGAGAAAAAAAAAACGCTGCCAAGTTTTCAAACTAGGGTTCTTAGAAAATTTTTCGCGCCAAAAAATCTCTTTGGAGATCTTGGTGAAAGGGTACCGAGCGTGCCGATCAATTTTGTCCAAAAATTGATAAAAAGTGGAATGAAAATTAAAAGATCAATTTTGTCTTAAAAATTGAGAAAAAGATGCAAGTAAAAATAAAAGTTCAATTTTGTAGTAAAATTTGAGAAAAAGTGCAGGAAATGTAAAGGATTGCTTGGAGTGCAGCAAACATAAAATAAATCAAAACGAGTTGCGAGTCCTAAATCAAAGTCACACATGAGTGTTTAAATCATTGATTCCAGATTCAGAAACAAAAAGGATTGCTGTAAAAGGATATTTTCTTGATTCATAAAGGAAAAAATAACAAGGTTTTGTTATTTGACTGCACTGAAAAAGTAAATACAAGAGATGTCTTGTAAGAACAAGATTGAAAATAATAAAAAGAGAATCAAGTGTAGAACTTGATGAACAATATTGAGAAATAGAGATGAAAGCTCTGAGGCTTGTTGAAAAATGATAAAGGAAGCACTGGGCTTGATTGATTTGCGCTCGGCAAGTGTTTACGCTGAGGAGAGATTTTTGAGAGGCTGCTGGAGAGTTTATTTCGTTGGAGGCTGCTCTATTTATATAGGGGCCAGCCTCCTAGGGTTGGTTGCAATCTGACGGTCCAGATTAACTCCCTCTTGATTCTGCATTATCTTCTGTATTTAATTCCTGATGTAAATCCCTTTAATTAAGGAAAATTCCACCAAATCAGCCAAGAGAAAGTCCACCACGTTTTTGACTCTTAATTGTGATAATTATCACAATTAATTTCTGAAATTTGCATTTAATTGGCTCCAAAAGTCTCGGTGCAGCAAGCAGGGGTGGAAAACCAAGTGCGAAGAAGCCAAATGGTATTGAAACGAACTCCAAATGCCACGAAACTTTAAACTTGATCAATTGGACAATGGATTAGGCTAAATATCATATCACTAAGGTCATATGACAAAATCATGAAAAATCGATTAAGGCAATGGCTTAAACCGAGCTAATTTAGCCATATTGTCCTTAATTGAATAAAAGTGAAAAGTTATGAAAATGGACAAACATGGCTAAATTCCTCCAAATAGCATCAATATTGCATGAAAACCAAGCTAATCTCCATGCAAAAATATCTCGGGATTGAATTATGTCCTTAATTGCACAAAATGCAAGTTTTCTTCCGGGCTCGGAATGAGCTGAAATTTGGACAGAGTATTCTTCATAATATTTGGAACAACTTTAATAAAAGACATGTTGCCAAATTCATTCATCTTCAACCTCAATTTCTAAACCCTAATCCCATTGTCTTTAATTGAAAACTTGTAAATATTTACCCCGGGAGGGCTCAAATCCGATTTTAATGGCATAGGCCGGTCAAACTCAATTTGTGGAGTAAAATGGGGCTGCCTTGCTGTATAATCACATTTAATTTATTTAATTTCCTAATTCCATAATTTCCATAAGTAATTTGGGAATAATTAAGGAAATTAAATCAATATTCAACCCTTTCCTTGTTGAATTTGGCCTAGGGTGGACTAAATCCAACCATCCATAGGACTTTAGAGGATTAAATCGTGTCCATTCATTGTGTACCAACATGTACATATACCATTTTACCAAAAATGTAAATTGTGGTATAAACAATGCCCCCCTATTTCATTAGGTATGGAGTTTAGCAAAATTGCCTAATGAAATACAAGCCCCTAATGAATTTCAAAGATTGCAATTTTATCAAATCTGGTGGCATATGACTTTGCCATCACAAGAATTATTTTGCAAGTGGCTAAGTTTATATAGCCAAGTAGAAATTTAATTTGAAATATTCCCTATCTAATGGCTTATAAATTTATTTTAGCCATATAGATCTTGTTCATGTTTGATTATGATATAAAATTGATTACACCAAATAACCAAAAAATTGATGAATTAAGGTAATGGCCTTACTTGCAATTGGTGCAAAGCCATAAAAACCTTAAAAGATTTCGGCCTTACTTCAATTTAGGCCAAAAATCAAAGCTTAAGAACTAAAGCTTTTTCCTCTTTTGGTGATGGTGCAAAGTACTTTTTGTCACTAAAGATGGCTTTAAGCCACACTTCCTTTCATCACCAATTGTAACTTTTGCAGTAAAAACAACATTTTCCAATAAAAATTAAAGGAAAAAATATTTTTATTTTATTTAAAAGCCGCAAGTATGCCCTTGGGGCGGCTAAGTCCACTTAGTGCTCTAAGTATTTCAACTATACGTTGGTGAATAAAATGGCTGAGCATTGCTGCACTGCCATAATTTCCACTCCATCATCTTCAGGAATTGGTTCGAACTCAGGCTCTGGCACTGATTTTGCTTCCCATGCACTTGGATAATACTTTTTCAAGTATCTACCATTGATGAATTTTGGGTGATATTTGCTATCTTGAGTTTCGAGCCAATAAGCACCATTTTTTAGCACTTTCTTTATCTCAATAATAGACAAGATCACTTTGTTGGAGGCCTCGGCTTGACCATTTGCTTGCACATAATATGGTGTAGACCTTGTAAATTTAAGGCCATACTCTTTTTCCATCTCAACAATTAGCTTGCCATCAAAGTTGGTGCCTTGATCCGTGGTAAGTGTTTCTGGAATTCCAAAGCGGTGAATGATATTCTCCTCTATGAATTTCTTAACATCCACATGGGTGGTATTATTCATTGCCTTAGCTTCCACCCATTTGATGAAATAGTCCGTGGCAACAATGATGAAGCACACTCCTCCCCTGGCCGGTGGGAAAATTTTTTCAATTAAATCAATTGCCCAACCTCTAAGCGGCCATGATTTTATAACTGAGTGTAGCTCTTCGGATGGAAGCCTAAAATCAGGTCCATATTTTTGGCATTCTTCACATCCTTTAGCAAATTCGATGCAATCTTTCAACACCGATGGCCAATAAAAGCCATGACGGCGTATAAGCCATCTCATTTTCCTTCCGGCTTGGTGCGCTCCACACAAGCCTTGATGTACATCTTTCACCACCTTTCTGGCTTCTTCTTTATCCAAGCATCTTAGATAAACACCATCTTCACCTCTTCGATATAACTCATCGGCCAACAAAGTGTAGTGCACGACCAAGGTCCTTATCCTTCGCTCAACCCTTATAGATGGATTATTGAGGTATTGAATGAATGGTTCTCGCCAATCGGTGTGGTGATGATCTATGTTGCAAACTTCGAACACATTTTCTCTATTGAGTACCGATGACATGCTTCTTCTCTCGACATGCACCACTTTCTTCCATATGTCATCTTGGAAGGTGATACCAGAAGCCAATTGTGCTGCAACATTTGCTCCCTCATTTTGGTGTCGAGGAACATGTTCAATGCTCACATCATCAAACTCATCCATCAATTGAATAGCCATGGCATAATATGGCAACAAAGATGGACTTGTACATTTGTATTCTCCGGTGAGTTGGTTGATAACCAATAGTGAATCACCTTTTATATGTATGAATGAGGCTTTCATCTCTCGAAGCATCTACAATCCGATGATGAGTGCTTCATATTCCGCTTGATTGTTGGTGCAATCGAAATCTAGGTGAAAAGCCATTATGGTACATGTGTCTTGAGGTGATGAAATGATAATCCCTGCACCTGCCGAATCTGTGGTGCTTGAACCATCAAATTCTAGTGTCCAAGGCGCCAATGCTATCTCCATGACTTCGGCTGAATCTTCAAGTTCCTCACCAAGATCAATGCAAGGATGATCGGCCAGGAAATCTGCAATAGCTTGGCCTTTAACAGCCTTTTGTGGGATGTATTTGAAACTAAACTCAGAAAGTGCCAAGCACCATTTTCCGAGTCGGCCTTTAAGCATGGGCCGAGTTAACATGTACTTCACTATATCGGTTTTGGCAATAATACACACATTAAAATAGAGCATATAATGGCGTAATTTTATTGCTGCAAAATAAAGTGATAGACAAAGTTTTTCAATCGAACTATATCTATTCTCAACATCGATGAAAGTCCGACTTAGATAGTACACTGCTTGTTCCTTTCCTTTTTCTACTTCTTGGGCCAACAAACATCCAATAGATGATGTTGTGGCCGAAATATACAAGTACAAAGGTTTGTCTTTCCTAGGAGGAACTAAGACAGGTGGCGATGCTAAGTAATTTTTGATCGCCTCAAATGCTTCTTGGTGCTCGTCATTCCATTGGAACTCTTCTCCGTTTTTCAATCTCAACAGTGGTGAGAACACTTTGGTTTTACCAGCAGTGTTGGAGATGAATCTTCGTAAAAATTTTATTTGCCCAAGGAATCGTTGAAGCTCCTTTTTAGTGGATGGCGCCTTAGCTTGCATAATAGCCTTTGCCTTGTTTTGGTCTATCTCAATGCCTCGTTGATGAACCAAAAACCCAAGGAAATTGCCTGCACCAACACCACAAGCACACTTTAAAGGGTTCATTTTTAAGCCATGTTGTCTCATTCTTTCGAATGATCTCCTTAAATGATCGATGTGGTCTAAAGAATTATGGGATCTGACCACTACATCGTCAATGTACACTTCCATAAACTTACCAATCATGTCATGGAAGATGGCATTCATCGCCCTTTGGTAGGTTGCACCGGCATTTTTGAGTCCAAATGGCATGACTATCCACTCAAAGGTGCCAATTGCACCAGGACATCGAAAAGCGGTTTTGTGAATATCTTCTTCTGCTATGTAGATTTGATTGTAGCCACTATGTCCATCCATGAATGATAACATCCTATGGGCGGCACCATCTACTAAGAGATCTGCAACAGGCATGGGATATTCATCTTTAGGGGTGTCTGAGTTCAAGTTGCGAAAATCAACACACACCCTAATTTTACCATTTTCCTTCAGCACAGGTACAATGTTAGAAATCCATTCTACATACCTTGTAGTGCGGATAAAACCAGCTTTCAAAAGCCTCTCAACTTCCTCTTTAACTTTAAGAATGACATCATTTGCCATCCTTCTAGGAGGTTGTTGATAAGGGCGGTGTCCATCTATGATTGGGAGTCGATGCTCAACCAATTCTCGACTTAAGCCAGGCATTTCATCATAGTCCCATGCGAAACAATCTTTATACTCCTTCAAGAGTGCGATGAATCGTGGCTTGTCTTCTTCGGCCAAGAGTTCACTTATGTAAACTGGCTTATGCTTGCCGTCGGTGCCAAGATCAATTTCAAGTAAAGGATCTTGTACCTCGGCTTTGAGATCATCAAGTTTCATGGGTGCATGGTCGAGTTCCTCCATGGTGATCTCATCTTGATTTTAATTTTGATAAGCCGCATTAGCTACTGGGGCGGCTAAGTCCTCTAGACATTGTAGTTTTTGTTCAAGCGAGTAGGCCGACAACTTCTTCAAAGTGCTGTTGGCCACTTCTACTTCTTCTTGGTGTGAATTCATGGAATCTCCTCAATGGAGGGAGAACAAGGAAGCGGCCTATAAGGAATTATAGCATTTGGCCGCACAAGATTTTCCATAGCCTCTTTCAAGGCATCTTTTTCGATCTCTTGTGTAGAAAAGATTGGTATTGGTCGGCCATAATTGTCTTGGCCCATAAATCTGACTGGTCCGGTGCTACCGTCATAAAATCTCACATCAACTGCATGAGACTCAACTTTGAAAGGTTTGGTATCTGCCTTCACCATTCCAAAACATAAGCATTTGGTGCATGGATGATGGTACACACCAATTGGAATGAATCCAATCTCTTCCAAGCAAAGCATTGTAAGTTGAAGTTGAATCAACCACAAAGAATGCGGAGAGGGATGTCTTTGAACCAATGGTGAGTTGTGTGGGTAAGATTCCCATTGTTTCTTTGATCGCACCAGAAAAATCACTAACAGTGACATTAGACTTGATTAAGTCATCAGCGCATTTGCCAAGCTTCTTCAATGAGGAATGTGGCAAAAGATTAATTGTAGCACAATTATCAACTAGAACTCTATTCATAGGAATGCCATCAATATGCGCTTTGATATACAAAGGTTTGATGTGAAAAGTGGCTTGCTCATCTGGCTTGGTGAACACTATGGCTTTGGTGCCATCAATGTTGCCCCCCGAGTGTGCAATTTCTTCCTTTTGGGGTAGTTGAATGGTGTCATCATCATTCCCAAGTGGGAGTGGTTCATTAAGATCCACTTTTTCTTGTGTCTTAGCTGCAAAGGTGCAGGGTAGAATGAGTACCTTGCAAAGAAGATCTACGGTGAATTGACCAAAGACAATGGAATTTTCAGATTTTTTATTGAATTCTTCTGCTTGCATGGTGTCACTTTCCTTCATAGTGTCATCTTCATCATTGAGGTTGGCATTTTCGGCCAAATTAGCCTCAAGTGCATCATCTTCTGGAATGGCAAAATTCTCGCCATCTTCCAGAATATCCGCAAATGAACTTAGGTTCACAGAAAGGTTGTCAAGGTCATCTGCCCATTTGCGAGTGATAAGTGTAAGAATGTGAGCGGCATCTTTGTCAATCTTGCTTCGTTCATCGGAAAGGTGATTTGCTTCTTTGAGATGTTCAGCTTCTTTCTTCTTGAAATTGACATGTCTTTCTTTCAAGTATGCTGTCTCAAGCAAAATTTTAGCTTTCCAATATTCTATGCCCTTCTTGACTATGTCATCAACGGTCATAGTGGTTTTGACTTTGAATGATGCCCAAGACTCAATTTCTAGCTCCAAATTCTTCAAGGAGCTTCGTGCAAAGTAATCAGATAGTCTTTTCTCCAAGTCACTTTCTGGTGCACGATCATTGTCTTCATCATCGTTGGTGCCATCGTCACTTGCACCACCAATGTTGGGCATGGTATTGTCTTCTGGCTCTTGCACTATTTGAGCGGCAAGTTTTCGATAAAAGAGAATAGTCTCCATGTCAATTTTGCCTTCTCGAGCCAAATAGTTGATGTCAGGAGTATCATGGTCAAGAGCTATTTCAGTTAAAGCACTGGCTCTAGCATCAAGTTCAGCTTCCTTCCAATCAAGTAGAAGTGCTTTCTCATCGAGCTTTGCACTTCTAATCAAAGCCTTGGCTTTCCATGGTTTGTAACCATTGGATACCAACTCTTCAATTGTTGTTGTTGAAGTAATGAAGTGTGGCATCTCTCGCTTAGAGATATTCTCATCAGTGCCACTTTCATATACTTCCATAGGAGCTTGTTCAATTTCCATCTCCTTTCTTTCTTTAGCTCTCCTCCGAAGCTCACAGCGCCTCCAAGTCTTCCGATTTCTCTGAATGGGCTGGCTAGGGAACTTGGGATGTTGCACCCTTTGCCAAGTGCCATTTTTAGTTTTTGGAGTCGGCCTCACCATCCTTGGCCGAATGTTTTGAGTTGCATGCTTTTCTTTGAGTGCAACTTCTTTTTCAACTTTCTTTTGATTTAACCAAGGTCTTATCTCATGCCTTGAAGTTTTAGCCTCTGGATCAAGCTTCAAGGATTTCTTTACCACTGATGGCACCACATTGGAGGATGATGGCGCCATTGCTGAAGTGGATGGCTTTTCATGCCATTTTTTGTCCTCTTGGTATGGAGAGTATCTCACACGAGCAACTTCTCTTGGTTTAGAGAGTCTTTGTGCTTTTCTTTTTGTTGGTGCGACTTTTTCAACTTGGTGACGAGAAGTTGGTTCATGGAACTTCCTTCGAGGTGCACTCTTTGATTGTGGACTTCTAGGACGCACCAAATGTTCCATTGGATGAATGAGTGGAGGATACTCAACTTTTGTTCTCGGATTTTTGAGCCTTAATGCAATTGAATGTGGTGACAATGGCTTGGTGCGCTGAAAACCCAAAGGCTTTGGATTAGGATCAACATAGCCATACCTTTTCACTTTGGTGGTGAGGTAACCAGCTCCATTTTTGGACTTAGGTGCGTCGGCATTGGCATTCTTCATCACCGAATCTATCACCTTTGTTGTTGCATTTTCACCATCTTTTTCAATAGCTACACCTTTGGCCTTTTCTTCTTTTGTCAAGCGGCCATCTTCAAGGAGGCTGATTGACACCATATGGATAGGTGCGGGGAAAGGATCGTTGTCAACCTGCATCTCCTTTTTAGGTGCTTCAGGAAATTTGAGATAACCTTTTTCAATTTTCTCTTGCACCATCTTTCTAAAGACGGTGCAGGCATTGGTGGAATGTGTCCACGAATCATGATATTTGCAATATTCTTTGTCTTTGATTTCATCATATGGAGGTATGACATGACCTGGAGGAAGTTTGATCATTCCTGACTCATGCAAGAAATCAAAAATATCATTAGACTTTGAAACATCAAACGAGTAGGTGCGGCTCCCGTCATATGGCTTCTTTTCGGCTTGTTGCTGATACATCTTGGCGAATCTTTGCTGAGTTTGAGGATGTGTAACTCCAGCTTTCACCAAGGATGGGCATTCAATCGGGCGATCTAATTTCACCACCTCTGCTACACTAAGTTCATAATTTGGCTCCTGGTAGTAGGTGCCATAAGATGAACTTCTCTTTTCTGCCTCCTCTCGGAGTAGAGTTTCATATCTAGCAACTTTGGTTGACATTTCATAAAAGTCTCTGAATTCAACTCCCTCAAACTTCTTTCGAAGTTCAAGATCTAAGCCATTATGTGCGAGGTGCACGAATTCCGCCTCTGAAAGTGGGGTGCGGCATCTGTTTCTCAACTTCTTGAATCTAGCAATGTAGTCTTCCGTGGATTCTCCTTTTCTTTGGTACAAGCGAGAAAGATCACCCACTGAAATTTCAGGTTCAGTTCTGTAGAACTGAGTGTGGAAAACTCTCTCAATTTCCTCCCACGTTCTAACGGAGTTAGGTGGGAGATTGATGTACCAGGTAAATGCAGACCCAGTAATGGAGTGAGGGAAAAGTCGTAACTTGTGGAAACCAGAACTTGCTTCTCCGCACTGGATGGTGAAGCGAGCAATATGCTCCAGAGTGGAGTGCTCACCAGAGATGCCTGAAAAGCAAGGATTGAACTCAGGAATTTTATATCCTCTTGGAAAAGGATGTAACCGATCATACTCCTCTGGATATGGAGCTTGAAAAGTAGGACGGCTCATTCTCCTGAATCCAGGACCAACGATGTCTTGTATCATCTCAGCAATTTGGTTTCTATTGAATTGTGGAGGGAAAACCTCCTGAAGTGGTGCGACAGGCACTTGAGGTGGAAGTGCAGCATGTGGTAGTACAACATTACGAAGTACGGCTTGGCGATATGCAGCATTGCCATTCCTTGCACCGTTTCTGTTATTGTTCACACCATTGTTATTCGCACCATTGTTGTTTGCACCATTCACCCTAGCATGGGGTGGCACATAAGCAACATTTCTTGCCTCAACTTGATTCATCTCGCCAAGGTTGTCGGCGATCACCTCATCAAGAGGCATCACATGGTTGATTTGGCGCCCAGGAGCATTCTCCGCACCAAGATCATTTTGAACAGCACCATTTCTCATGGGTGGAAGATTTTGGTTATCCACACCGTTGTTGATGGCATTATTCACACCATTCACTTGATTTGCATAATTCACACCATGATGGAGAGGTGGTGCAGGCAACTCTTCTTGTTGTCGCACCAGCACCACAGGTTGGTTTTGCCCCCCAAGTGCGGCGTTCAATCTAGCAAAATTTTGGGCACTTTGTCGAGATTCGGCCTTTGTTTGGGCCAATTCTAGCGCCACTCTGTCCGCATTATTGTCCATTTTCTCGATGGCCTGCGTCAAAGCACGAATCGCTAGCCATAACTCAAGACTTGTTTGGTGCGGAGACAGCTGCACCAAGGGTGGGTCGGCCACACCATTCTTTCCACCAGATCCTTGGCCTTCAAGGAGGGCCAAGCCGTGGTTAGATGGGTCCTGTGGCTTCTTCCCATTTTCTTCCTTGTCGGACATCACTAGTGCAGCAAATAAAACAAAGAAAATGAAAAAAGAAAGGGAAGAAGAGGAGAAGTAAAATAACCCAATAATGAAAAAATAAGCAAGAAAATAAAACCTTTTAACAGCACCGAGATGAGATCTGAATCCTTGTGGTCCCACTGGGCGTGCCAAAAAGAGATGTTCATGCGCTAAGTGGGGCGAAGGTAAAAATAAAAAGAACAAAGTTGGGAATCGCCAACTTGAAAGTAAAAATCAAGAAAAACAAGAAAAAAATCCTTTTAACAGCACCGAGGTGAGATCTAAATCCTTGTGGTCCCACCGGGCGTGCCAAAAAGAGATGTTCGAGCCAAAAAATCTCTTTGGAGATCTTGGTGAAAGGGTACCGAGCGTGCCAATCAATTTTGTCCAAAAATTGATAAAAAGTGCAATAAAAATAAAAAGATCAGTTTTGTCTTAAAAATTGAGAAAAAGATGCAAGTAAAAATAAAAGTTCAATTTTGTAGTAAAATTTGAGAAAAAGTGCAGGAAATGTAAAGAATTGCTTAGAGTGCAGCAAACATAAAATAAATCAAAACGAGTTGCGAGTCCTGAATCAAAGTCACACATGAGTGTTTAAATCATTGATTCCAGATTCAGAAACAAAAAGGATTGCTATAAAAAGGATATTTTCTTGATACATAAAGGAAAACATAACAAGGTTTTGTTATTTGATTGCAGAGAAAAAGTAAATACAAGAGATATCTTGTAAGAACAAGATTGAAAATAATAAAAAGAGAATCAAGTGTAGAACTTGATGAACAATATTGAGAAATAGAGATGAAAGCTCTGAGGCTTGTTGAAAAATGATAAAGGAAGCACTGGCTTGATTGATTTGCGCTGGGCAAGTGTTTACTCTGAGGAGAGGTTTTTGAGAGGCTGCTGGAGAGTTTATTACTTTGGAGGCTGCTCTCTTTATATAGGGGCCGACCTCCTAGGGTTGGTTGCAATCCGACGGTCCAGATTAACTCCCTCTTGATTCTGCATTATCTTTTGTATTTAATTCCTGATGTAAATCCCTTTAATTAAGGAAAATTCCACCAAATCAGCCAAGAGAAAGTCCACCACGTTTTTTTACTCTTAACTGTGATAATTATCACAATTAATTTCTGAAATTTGCATTTAATTGGCTCCAAAAGTCTCGTTGCAGCAAGCAGGGGGTGGAAAACCAAGTGCGGAGAAGCCAAATGGTGCTGAAACGAACTCCAAATGCCACGAAACTTTAAACTTGAGCAGTTGGACATGGGATTAGGCTAAATATCATATCACTAAGGTCATATGACAAAATCATGAAAAATCGATTAAGGCCATTGCTTAAACCGAGCTAATTTAGCCATAATGTCCTTAATTGAATAAAAGTGAAAAGTTATGAAAATGGACAAACATGGCTAAATTCCTCCAAATAGCATCAATATTGCATGAAAACCAAGCTATTGTACCAATTGGTGAAATCGCCATGCAAAAATGTCTCGGGATTGAATTATGTCCTTAATTGCACAAAATGCAAGTTTTCTTCCAGGCTCGGAATGAGCTGAAATTTGGACAGAGTGTTCTTCATAATATTTGGAACAACTTTAATAAAAGACATGTTGGCAAATTCATTCATCTTCAACCTCAATTGTCTTTAATTGAAAACTTGTAAAAAATTACCCCGGGAGGGCTCAAATCCGATTTTAATGGCATAGGCCGGTCAAACTCAATTTGTGGAGTAAAATGGGGCTGCCTTGCTGTATAATCACATTTAATTTCTTTAATTTCCTAATTCCATAATTTCCATAAGTAATTTGGGAATAATTAAGGAAATTAAATCAATATTCAACCCTTTCCTTGTTGAATTTGGCCTAGGGTGGATGTCACGCCCCGAACCCAAGACTCGGAACATAACAACGCCACACACTCATGAAGTGAAACCCATGGGCATGTAAGGCCAACTTACGATCCAATAAGTTCAAAAGTCTAAAATCTTTAAAACCTCTTAAACCAAAATTAATCTTACAATCCCAATAATAAACGATAAGTAATAGCGGAAGCGGTTCAATAACATAAATGAAATCCAATGTCCAATTTTATCGTCCTAGCGCACTCTCCCAAATGCAC
>AWUE01017327.1:0-19595 GCA_001974825.2 Corchorus olitorius
GGGGCCGGCCTCCTAGGGTTAAATGCAATCTAACGGTCCAGATTAACTCCCTCTTGATTCTGCATTATCTTCTGAATTTAATTCCTGATGTAAATCCCTTTAATTAAGGAAAATTCCACCAAATCAGCCAAGAGAAAGTCCACCACGTTTTTGCCTCTTAATTGTGATAATTATCACAATTAATTACTGAATTTTGAATTAAATTGGCTCCAAAAGTCTCGGTGCAGCAAGCAGAGGTGGAAAACCAAGTGCGGAGGAGCCAAATGGTGCTGAAACGGATTCCAAATGCCACGAAACTTTAAACTTGATCAATTGGACATGGGATTAGGCTAAATATCATATCACCATGATCATACGACAAAATCATGAAAAATCGATTAAGGCAATGGCTTAAACCGAGCTAATTTAGCCATACTGTCCTTAATTGAATAAAAGTGAAAAGTTATGAAAATGGACAAACATGGCTAAATTCCTCCAAATAGCATCAATATTACATTAAAACCAAGTTATTGTGCCAATTGGTGAATCGCCATGCAAAAATGTCTCGGGATTGAATTTTGTCCTTAATTGCACAAAATGCAAGTTTTCTTCCGGGCTCGGAATGAGCTGAAATTTGGACAGAGTGTTCTTCATAATATTTGGAACAACTTTAATAAAAGACATGTTGCCAAATTCATTCATCTTCAACCTCAATTTCGAAACCCTAATCCCATTGTCCTTAATTGAAAACTTGTAAAAAGTTTAACCCGAGAGGGCCCAAATCCGGTTTTAATGGCCTAGACCGGTCAAACCCAATTTGTAGAGTAAAATGGGGCGGTCTTGCTGTGTGAAATCATTTAATTCATTTAATTTCATAATTTCCTTAATTTCCATAAGTAATTTGGGAGTAATTAAGGAAATTAAATCAATATTCAACTCTTTCCTTGTTGAATTTGGCCTAGGGTGGACTAAATCCAACCATCCATAGGACTTTAGAGGATTAAATCGTGGCCATCCATTTTGAGCAATTACATGATTACCCTGGGTGTAAATCATGGTATAAACAATATTGATGAATGATATGGTAACTCAATTCCTCTTGGAACCTATAAAATATCAGCAGTTAGGCACCAGTTTAGCATTCCATTGTAAACACATTTAAGCTATTATCAATGTGCTGATGCATGTAAAATTTCTCAAAATTAAACAAATAAAATATTTAACAAGTGTCTGACTAGACCGATCAAGCTGTTTTGCCTTGAAAAAATTATTAAGCTCCAAAATGTGGGCCCTCGATGTGAATCCAAAAAACAGAAGTCCAGTTTATAGCAAGGTGAAATTTTGGGTAAATTGTTCGGCCCAAGAAAATTGGATTGACGATTGACTTGCAAATTTGCAGAGTTAAGCTGAGCAGCACATAGAAATAGAACACAATTTAAATAAGAACAAGGCAATTTTGGGATTTGCTTCGTTCTTCAACCCATCAAAACAGGGGGAAAAAATAGAAAAGCTCTTGATAGTTTTGAAGAATGGGATAATGCTAATGTCATATAATGACCAGGTTGTTGTTTGTTACAATCTGAAAGAGAAGAGATTCAAGAATATTTTTTCTGCTAAACAATTTTACTTCTATACAAGTGAATACACCCCATGTTTTGTTTCACTCAAGGATGTTGCAAAAGGGGACAAATCTCAAGATAATCAACTAATCATACTATTTGTATATGGTTATTAGCTGCAGCAAGTAAGGGAAAACAATTCTTAATTGTTGGTACCAAAAAGAAAGCAGTTGATTCAGTGGCGTGGGCTGCAATAAGAGCTCGGTGTCATTATGTTAATAAAAAATGGCTTGGTATATGGTTATTAGCTGCATTAGTATATTCTTTTTCATTCTTATTGTTTATTTGTGTACGTTTTGATTCTGCATCACACTCTAAAAGCTTGTTTCACCTCTCTACCTGATGAATCAATCAATATATGCCTTTTAGATACTGTTTACATCAGTTAAGAAGTTATTTATCTTGAGCTTGTATTTGCAATTGATATTTGTCCTATAACTAGCTAAGCCATAGCAATATTATTTGTTTTATATAATATGTCTTCTTCTAAGAAGCAAATGATTTGATACATTTTACCGTGAAAGATTTTGAATGGTTTAAGAATTCCTTTACAAAGTTCCAACTTTTGGGAAGGATTATCTTTTTCCATTTTAAGTTTATGAATGTTTTTGACTTCTCTGTTGAGGTTTTATATTCCCTCTAAAAGGGAGTAACTTAGTTGCTCTGAAGACCAAAATGTAGTTGAAGCTACAATACATACAGTGTGATTTTGATGTTAATGGAAAATTTGGTCATCCCCATTGGAATTGCTTATGATGGATATGTATTCAGTAGGAAATACTAGTCATGTAGTCATATATCATCAAGCTCCTTTATATGTTTGAATTATTCTCAATTATGTTCATTTTAGGTGAAATGCTATATTTTATTGGGTTAAGAAGTTAGTATATATATTCTTGAGCTTTTATATATGTGCTTGTTGATGCCGGGGGACGGGTACTCGAGGATTCTTTGTGTGCTTGTTGTTATAATTAATTAATTATAAAAGGCCAAAATCTGTTGTGGATCCACAATGGGTCAGTGTAAGAATTAATTAGATCCATAAATAAATGGCCCTTCCTTTTCGTAAGATCCATCAAAATCTGGCGGCAAATGTTCTCGCTAAATCAACTCCTAGTCCACAGTGTAAAGGAGTAGCCATTTTTGGGATTACTTCCCATCTTCAACCCAAACATTACAATCTTTCAAGTTCCAAATTGTTTGTCTCACCTAATGTCTCTCATTAAACTATGCAACTATTAAGTTCTTCTTGTGGCATCCCTGTGACTGAAGATTTGGGAGTATATCTGGGGTTCCATTAATTCATAAACGAGTCTCAAAAAATTTGTATGTACAGTCTCTTAGACCCATCAAAACAAAGGGCAAAGAAAGTGTGTCTTCATGGATCGGAGAAAGGGGAAGAAAGTGGGAGCTTGTCAAGATGGCGACAAGGGGAAAGAAGACCTTCCAACTGGTATAATCATGGAGATACTCTCACGGCTTCCTTTCAAGTTCGTTCTCAACTGCAGGTGCGTTTGCAAAACTTGGTACCAAATAATCTCTGATCCTCATTTTGTAAGACTTCACCTTTCACGATCACCTGTTAGCATCCTGGCCCAAAATGGATTCAGAAGCGGTAGAGGTGCATATTTATGCTAGTACCAGATCGATAGAGCTCTCAATTGTGAGGAAGCCATCTTTGGGCCTAGATTAAACCTACCTGGTTCATTCAATCTTGTCAATTCTTGCAATGGGTTAGTTTTCTTGTCTGGAACTGAGAACAAATTAGTTTATGTTTGCAATCCAGTGTTAGGTGAGTTCATCACCATCAAAGTGCCTGAAGACTACAAAAGAGATGGTAAAACCTTTTGCTTTGGTTTCAGCTCTAAAACCAACCAATACAAAGTTCTACAAACTTTTTATGCTAATAATAGGGAGGGGCCAAAAGCTGAAGTCTACACTGTTGGGACGAGAGGATCATGGACAAGTCTGGGAAATGCTCCTATTAGTATAAAAGATCAAGGCTTTTGTTTTGATGCATATTTACATGGAGCTTTTCACTGGAATAATGTTGTCCATTCTAATCTCCAAATAGTTTGTTTTGACTTTGAGAATGACATGTTTCGGGAAGTTCCATCTCCTCAATTCCCACATAGGCAAGTTAAAAGTGCCATGTTGGGGGTACTAGAAGATTGTTTGTGTGTTTATTGTTATCCTGATCCTGTTTATAGTAACTTTGAAATATGGGTCGTGAAGGATTATGGTGTCAAGGAATCATGGACTTTGAAGTTCCACTTTACACATACACCTAGTATATTTCATACACATTGTTATGATCACTACTATCCACTACTTCTCTTGAAGAATGGGAGAATGCTAATGTCATACAATAAGAAAACGATTGCCTGTTACAATCTGGAAGAGAAGAGATTCATGAAGACTGATATTTCTCCCATGACATATCACTGCTTTATAAGTGCATACACCCCATGCTTTATTTCACTCAAGGATGTTGCAAAAGGAGAACAAATCTCAAGGTAATCAACTAATCATGCTATATGTATATGGTTATTAGCTGCATTAGTATATTCTTTTCAGTCTTATTTTTTGATAGTGTAACTCTTGATTCTGCATCATACTCTAAAAGCTTGTTTCACTTCTCTACCTTATAAATCAATATAATTGGTTAACAAGTTCTTAATTTTCTTGAGTTTTGTATTTACAATTAATGTGTTCTACAATTTTTCTTCTTCTAATAAGCAAATGATTTGATAGATTTACAAGTCCAGCAGCACGGACCAGGTCAGCTCGACGGATCAAGAAAGAAACCTGCTTGGACTAGCGATTTAATTATAATGGGTTAGGGTCTTGTTGTCTGGCTGGTTTTATTAAATAATATCCGGGTAGTTAATAGTTATAGAATTTTCTTGCTTTCTAGTAATGGGTTCCCGCCAATTACCAAGTTCCTCAGCAGAAATCATTTCTGACCGTATGGCCTATGGACTCCATGGGTCTATGGAGATGAAAATGGTGATTGATAAACATGAGCAGCACTATAACTATAGTAACTAACTAAACCCGTTAGAATTTCTGTTATGGTGTTTTTTATGTAGTAGTACCGACTCAGATATTACTGCTTTTGCTGCTTGAAAATATTGAGACATCTTTGCTTGAAGTAATATATGGTATTGATCTGTTTATGATGAACAAATCGCGATAGGGAAGTTTAATTGCCATTCTTGGATCACAGTGTCTCAATCATACAAGGTGGAGGAGCTGTTAATTAAGAACCATGATAAGGCTGCTTCAAAGTCCAGGAAAGAGCCTTCTCCTAGCAATGTTAATGCAATGGATGGTGAAGAGCTGATTAGCAAACTCTGAGAATATCTAGAGGTACCTTGTTGTGTTTTTTGATGTATGGAAAGAAGACTTTTGGGGACATATAGATTATGCCTTGTTTGCTGTTGATCACCATCAGATTTGGGCCCAAGGCCCACTGGCCAAATAAGGCCCAAGCCTCTAAGGTACTATAAATAGCCAAGGTATGGCTCATTTACCTCATTATGTCATATGATATTCACCATGCTCTATTATGCTCACTATGTGATATCACACTCCACCACACTCACAACACTGAAAGTGGACCTCACCGACTTGACCGTCGGAGGAGGTCCCCCCTCAAACACCACAGAGGACCTCTTTCTAACGGTTTGCTCTCTTGCAAGCCTCTCTCGGAGCTCGATGTTGATCCTCGATATTATTTGGCATCAACAATGGCGCCGACTATGGGGAACGAACAAAAAGCTTTGCTCTTTCCGGTTAACTTTTAGCTCTGACGACTGTCTATTTGAGATCTCGCCGAAATCTGGTCATCCTCTCGGTGAACCACCACCACCATCGGATTCCTCTCGATGAGACGAGTTTGCTGTCAAAATTTCAGCCCGAACCCTCACCGGATATTGCCTCACGCGCCTACACGTGCCGCTAGATCTATCTTTCTCTCCCTCGGCTGTCGGCTCAGATCCGCTCAATTCTGGCCATCTTCTAACTACACCACCTACATCGTCGTGCAGAGGACAACGAGACAGAGCTGCAGCAAAAATTTCATGGTCATACGCCACCGGACACGCCGTCACCGCCCCCACGCGCCGCCGCAACTTCTTTATCTCTCTTTGCGGCTGTCAGCTCAGATTTGAGCAAATCAGGCCAGCAGCACAATATACCGGATTGGTCCACGTCATCACATGTTCCTGCCACGTGGCTTAATCCAATGAACCAGATCACGCCACGTCATCATCCTCTGACCCACCATGCCACGTTATTTGACCACGTCAGCATCTACAGTTAGCAGATTCGGCCAACCAGATCGCGCCATGTGGCCACCTAGTTAGCACGTTGACTTTGACCGAACCGCTATACCGCTGGCCGAACCGGTTCAGATCATAAACTTTGACCACCCGGTTCGACTCAATCCAAACCGGTTCTTTGCACTCTCAAAGCGGTTCCTGAAGTTTTTGAACCTCCTCTTCCCAATTTTAAGGTCAGATTTAACCAATTCTTTCTCGATAATTATGCACTAATATTATGACATATTTACTTTGATAAAATGCATAAATTGATTAATATGAAGATCATTTAAGCATGCTTCCATGATTTATCATTTTTTTTTATGATAGTATAGGCATGATAAATTGATAATTGTCGCGCATGCATCATGATATTTTGATAAGCGCTATGTATGGAAAGCATATCTTAATTGTGGTAACGTCTTCGAAATGTTCGACATTCTTGCTTCGTACTCGGTCGCACGACCTAGTGGGCATCCCCCACACGAGCAATAAAAACGATCGAGCATCCCTCGGTCGCACGGCCTAGTGGGCATCCCCCACACGAGCAATAAGAACGATCAAGCATCCCTCGATCGTACGGCCTAGCATGCCTACATGTTTTTATCATTTTATGGTGGTAGTATATGCCTAGTACTCATTCATACATGCATCACTTGATTTTGATGATCGTATATGCTCTGACATATTAGAAATTTTTACTCCATGCTCCGTGATAGTAGCATTGTTTATATTCCTTTGACTAATCTATTTACTTGTGAAAATGCATGCGAGTTTTCTTTCGATCATCCTCGGTCATAAGTCCGACGAGCATTCATCAATGGAAATGAAACCCCCAGTCGGGCGGAGTAGCCGATCAACGTCATCCATTGTTGGCAATAAGACCTCATGGGCTATAAGACCGATCGATGCACACGACTCAGTTAGATCGAGTATCCCTCGATCGAATAACATTCGTCCAAGGTACATCCTAGGGCTCCGCTCGTTCTCTTCGGGAAAGTTCCGAATGAAAGTCAAGAGGTTGTCACGACTCTTAAGGCTCATCACCGATAGGGTAGCACACCCCACGACTATCCTCCAAATGCCTTTTAAGGCCCGCCATCGACAGGAAGTTGAGAAGAAAAAAAAAAGCGGAGAGCACATGACTCTATAAAAGCGTACGATGCCATGCTTTGGGCCCTACACCTAACGTCGACCGACACCCTTGGCATCTCATTTTGTACTCCCACACGACGAACGTCCCGGATCTCTTCGGGCACCTTGGATGCCTCATTTGGCGCTACGGAGAAAGCAAGTCGCTCGTCCGACCACTTTATAATCGCCCTCACGACTGGGGGGCAATTGTTGATCACCGTCAGATTTGGGCCCAAGACCCATTGGCCAAATAAGGCCCAAGCCTCTAAGGTACTATAAATAGCCAAGGTATGACTCATTTACCTCATTATGTCATATGATATTCACCATGCTCTATTATGCTCACTATGTGATATCACATTCCACCACACTCACAACACTGAAAGTGGACCTCACTGACTTGACCGTCGGAGGAGGTCCCCCTCAAACACCACAGGGGACCTCTTTCTAATAGTTTGCTCTCTTGCAGGCCTCTCTCGGAGCTCGATTTTGATCCTCGATATTATTTGGCATCAACATTTACTAATGACAAAAGCAGTAGAATCATGCTCACAACAAGGAATGTAAATGTTGCTGAGTTTTGCAAAAGATCATCACTCGTTCATGTCCTGGAGCTAATGATAGATTAATTCTATATATTCTTAGTAACAAATCATAAACAAATTCATCCACACATCCCCCTATATATCATATATGTATGCCCTGACCAACTTTTATTGTGGTCAAATTCATTTGCCTAACAACTTTTCTATTTGTTTATTGAGTTACTTCTATGAGCCAGTCATGGGCTAGAACCTATAACCTTTTTTTAATAAACTTAAAGATAGATTGGGATTGCAAACGTTCAAAGACAGACGTTGACGGTTTGGTCGGACTCTTCATTAACGGTGGTAATGCAACATTAACGAGGTTTCAAATTGAGAGTTCAAAGGATAAAACGTTCAAAATTAAAGTTTAAAAGGAAAAACATCCGAAGCGAATAAATTTATGGGACAAAGAGAGCATTAAGCCGAATAAGTATAACCGGAAAATGAGGGTATATATGAATGCAAAAGACCCATCTAATCTCCTGTTGTTTTGATCGAGCAAAGTAATCTGTTTTGGGTTAGGAAATCCTTTTCCAAGTCTAATAACAAGTTATTATGACTATCTATATCATCAAAACTTGAGATAATTAATATACTATAAAAAAAATTCTTTGCATTCTGTGTGATTATTAAGGAATTAGCCACTTACCAAAACAAATCGATCGGGAATATTGTTTGTTTCAACAGCTTTTGGTCACCATGACTCTCAAAGAACCGTTCCGAATGCTACCTTTGTCTCTTTCTGATGTCGTCCAGGTAAATATTTTGATTTAATTATAAACTTAACTTTTGCCATAGCTATTATAATAACAGATTCCATAATAATTAGGGTAAAGTTATTTAAAACTATCATAAGCCACAATATTTTGCTACATTACTTATATCCATCGGTTGTTATTTAAATCAAGGCCACATCTAATGATTATGAATGATAATGTACAAAAGTAGTGTGGATAGGGGTAATACATATAGCCTTGTCCTAATAATTATTTGTTCGGTCATGGGTAAATTGGGGGATTAATTCAAACCAAGAAGATCAGACTCTTCATAAAAAACTTGAAATCTGACTCAGCTAGTGAAGAAGGACATCAGCATTGTCGATAATTTTCGAGTTTTTGGTTCCTTCATATTTTCTAGGTTTATGTGTTTTATGATCTCAATAAAATTAAAATTGCCGGATGATCAACCAAAGTGGTAATAATAAGGTGGATGAGTATGTGGGCCTTGTGGGTGCCACCTCCGTTGCTTTAGTTATGATCATCATAGCTGCTCTTTCTACTGTTTTACTGTTTATTGTTAGAGCCATCCTAGTACTAGTATCTTCATCATGGGTGTTGCCTTTATCGAAGGCGCAGAATCGTCGGTCGTTGATTATTGCATTTTATGTTGGTTTATTCAACATTTTCTCAGCCTATTGGAAATATAATAATATTAATGAGGTGAATCAGAATCAAAAAGCTCTAGGACAGGGACTCTACCTGGGTCTTTTTACGGTCAATCTGTTTGTACTTATTTACGTCGGCCTTGCAATGATAAGTGGATGGCTGTGGTGTTCCGATGGTGAAGAAGAAGAAGAGAAGAGGCTGAGGCGCAACCATTTTCAACTTCCAGCTTGGTTCACAACTCCCTTTCACGTTTTTGCTGTGTTGCATTTTTTTTGCTAATTTGCTATGTGTCGTATATTCCACTGCTTTTGCTTCATATGGGATTTAAGATTCCAGATCCATACATAATTATTTCAAAGATTTTGTTTAATTTATCAATTTTATTTCTTTTCCGAGCTAGTCCTCATGACTTTATTTTTGGTTTTATATAATTTAATTTGAGATGTATGGATCTTTTTATATATATTAATTAATTAAAACCCTTTTCTATTTTTGTTCTAATTTGATTTGGGTTTTCATGAATAATTTTTGTATATATTATGGGAGAATAAGTTATCAGAGCTGGCAAAATGAACCCGAAACTCACTTTTTTCAATTTTTCAATTTTGCCCCTGATTAGTCCAAATTAAATTAGGATTTTTTGTATCCCTATAGATACAGACTTTTAGGATTATTTTTACTATTTTTTGCTCATCACAACTATTTTCCTTGTTGGAGAGAAAATTTCCTTGGAGATTCTGTCTAAGATTTCTTATATCTATTTCTTTTATGTTTATGTTCTTCAATAAAATTATTCTTGTGTTTTTATTCATGATGATGAGTAGCTAATTTCTTAATTAGGGTTTAAGGTATAGCCAATTGGGAATTGTTGCTTGATTTATGAATAGAACTGTTTTCTTTCAAGTTAGATTTATTTTCCTTGTTCTTCATGAGATTTATATGCCTGATCAACATATAGATTGTCTTACGGATTGTGTGATGCACTAACAGGAGAAGCATAATTTGTGCACTAGGAAAATAGACAAATTAGGTTGGATCAGACATGAATCTTAGGCTAATTTGATAGGTGAATAATTACTTATTCTTAATAAATCTAGTTAATTAGGTTGACATCGACGGATAGTGAATCTAATTAGTTAGGTATTCCTGTGTAGACTTGACGGAACACATAGGTATTTAAGTGTAATTCTATTCTAATTTAGCATCAATTTAATTCATAGGTTGAGTAGTAATTTCCCAATTAGGTGAAACCTGAAGCCCTAAGCTTTCCAATTTTTGTCTTCACATCTTATTAAATTCTCTGCTTTTATAATTTAATTGCTCTTAATTTTAAATTGTTTTGGTAATCTCTCAAAATTTCCTTCTTTGATAGAATTAATTACAATTGGGATTAATTGTTCTCTGTAGGTTCGACACATGAATTACTCTAGGTTTATTACTTCAACTGACTCTGTGCACTTGCAGATTTAGTTCATCACTTTCCACTTGTTCTCTCGGCACGAAGAATGATTAACCATTATTACTCTATTAGTCGTGGATAACTTTCCCAATTACTTATTATTCCTTATTAGAAATTTAGGATACAATGTGTATCCATGATTTAGGATACGTCGTCGTCATATATGTCATGTGTGCCGACTCGACTTTACACGAGGCACTGAAAAGGTGAATGTTATTAGTCATCTGAAAGGGGAAAAAAAGAGTAATGATCTCGCCAAAACCCAACCCGAACCCCATGGTTTTTGTAACCGACCCAGGACTTGAACCGGATAAGTCATCGGCGGCCCGATCGGTTGGTTCAACCCTGCCCAAAAAAAATTTGCTGCCAGCCCTATTCCAACCAAACTTCACCATTGTCAGATTTTGCCACTTCAACAGGCAAAGTGAACCGCCCATCTGGGACCGTGAGTTGAACTATACATGACAACTTACTTCCATATGTTCTCACAAACTTTCTTTGTGAAAAAATAAGAAGAAAAACTAGCTTATTAACTCAAAATCAACTGCTGGAAAGTATGTTCGGGCACGGGTAGTGGCAATTGGTTTAGCTCTCATCAGAAGTATTACAGAGTAAAAGAGAAGAATGCTTAATTACAAGCTTGTTGAACTGAGTAATATTCTCTAAAATGATCTTGAAAAAATGGGGTGTTTCCTTAGAATTCATCATCTCCTTCCGATCGTCGGAAGAAATGGGAGCTCGTCTCATTGGGTTAACGTGCTTAGTGCCGCTGACTGTCAAAGTATAGATGGGGTTTAAGCTTTTTGTCCTTTTTGCGTTTGGCCAGGTTGTAAAAATAAAAAATTTGTTCTTTCTTTTTAATCTTTTTATATTGTGAAGAGAGGGAGCGTCACGTTTCTGTTTTGAAAAAATTTTGAGTTTTCTTCTTTTTTAAAAAAAAAAAAATTAGAAGTAAAAAAACATAGAAAGTGGGAAAAAGCGGCAAATACCAGTTCATCTCGGTTCCGGTTTGGACGACCTGACCGGTTCTTAGGCAAGTCACTGCAACCGTGGGTCAGACACCTCAATGGTGATAAACCAAATCTGCAAGTGCACAGAGTCAGTTGAAGTAATAAAATCCTAGAGTATTTCAGGAGTCGAACTCACAGGGAACAAAGAACTTCTATCGTAATTAATTCTATTAAGAGAAGGAAAAGTAAGAGTGATCAAAGCAATTTAAATTAAAAAAAGAAACAATGAAATTATATAAGCAGAGAATTAAATAAGATTTGAAGACAATAATTGGAAAACTTAGAGCTTCAGGTTTCACCTAATTGGGAAATCAATAATTAACCTATGAATTGAATTGATGCAAAGTTGAAATAGGATTACTCTAAATTACCTATGTGCTCCGTCAAGTCTCCACAGGAATACCTAATTAATCAAATTTACTATTTGTCGATGTAAACATAATTAACTAGATTCATTAAGAACAAGTAATCAATAATCTATCAAATTAGCCTAAGATTCATGTCTGATCCAGTCTAACTTGTTTGTTTCCCTAGTGCACAGATTATGTGTCACCCGTCAGTACATGACACAATCCCTAAGATAAACTATATGATGGCCAGACCTATAATTTGTATAAAGAACAAGAAAAACAAATCCAACTTGAAAAGATCAATTCAAAACATAAAATCAAATATTAATCCCCAATTAGCTACACCTAAAACCCTAATTAGGGATTTAGCTACTCATGCTCATGAAAAAAAAACATAATTATAAAATAAATAAAGAACATGAGAGAAGAAGAAAAACTCCCTAAAATTGTCTTCAAGGAATTAGAAGAGAATTCTGGCAAAATTGTCTTATTCTAAGTACAAAACCTCCCTTTATATAGGGGTCAAATTTCTAAACCTAAAAGAAATTGGAAAAATAAAATAAAGATTACAAATAATTAATAAATCCTAAAGGAACTAGGAATAAGTGGAATCTGACTTTAATTGGTCTAAAATTCGTAGAAAATAATTATTGGTTGAAAATAAGTGAAACCCCATGAAAAATAGGTGAAAACTGGTCAAAATCGGGTCTAGTCAGTGCTCACCCACGCGCGGCCTATCCCAGACCTTTTCTGTGTCAAAATTAAAGCTTACCCGCGCGTGGCCAGGTTGGCCCTCGCGTGGCTAACAATTTTCCATGCCCAATTTCCAAATCAATTTGATTTGGCCAAATTCTCTTTTTGTGCTTCCAGCTTCTATTTTCCTTCAATTTGGTCCTTTTTTCTTCACAAAGTCTTCAATTGAGTCTATGAAACAAAATCAAAGGAAATTAAGCACCAAATAATCAAAATTGATAAAATAAACACCAAATAAACATCAATAATTATGTAAATTATTCACTTATCAAATTCCCATGCACTTAGTTCTTGCTAGTCCCTTAGCAAGCTAAACTAAAACTAAACCTAAAACATGATATTGATTCCACTTTCGTAGGTGTACGGCAGCACTTAGCACGTGACGCAAGCTTTTAAACCCCTATGCGACCATAGTGGAGGAGTTATAGTCTCCTGAGAGCTTACTAGAACGATACTCACAAACATTGCTACATATGAAGGTTAATTCCAAAAACAATTTAAGAAAATAATTTCAAAAAGTAATTTTTGACGTAGGCCGCAAATTTCAAAGTGCTGGATACTTCTCAAAACAAGTCAATATTTAACAAAAGTAAAACACAAATGGTTAGTTCATCATCGAAATCATCTGCCTCAAGAGAGTAATAAGAAAACAATTTTTAAGAGCTACTTACCATAGCCTTGTATCTCATCTACATCTCCATTACAACCATATCAACCCACTAACCAAATATATATGCATGTGTATGAGTCAAAAGGTCATTATCAGGGTTGTAATGGGGCCAAGGGATAGTGAGTTAAGAAAGAAAAGGATAAGGAAAATCAAAGTTTTCAAGAATTTAGTAAAGCATAACTAAGATGGACTCAAAAATAATCAAAATAAAGCACAACTAATCCATCAAATAATAAATAGCTCATTTAACTTGTGATAGCTCTTCCTTAATCTCAACTCCACTAATTTCTATAAAATTTCCTATCTTCCTTGAACAATCAATGCCAATTCTTTTGGAGTATTCCATTTTTCACTCTTTTTTTTCCAGAGGAACAATATCTTTGACATCTCTTCTCCCATTTTATTTGGAAGCTACTCACTTACAACAATTTTTAAGGCACTTCACTAACCACCAACCCATTTTCACATTCCACTAGTTTCCCCCACACTTATCTCTTATTGTAATCATCTCCTTCAAGAACAAAAAGAATAAGCAAATTAAAAACTTCACTCAACCGGAATAAGCGAGAAAAACTTGTTTTTTCTTTCAAAAACATAATAGCAAGCTCTTTAAGAAGATAATCGTCCAACCAAAATAAGGCTTGATAATGATTTAGCTTTTAACCATCCTCCAAGACAAATATTAACAAGTTATGCTCTTAGCAATTCATGAATAAGGGTAAAATTTGTTTTTCGGGTTCAAGGTTCTTTGGGATAATGTGGTTAACAAAGAAAAAGCCTAAATATATTTAATAAAGGCAACAAAAGGCTACTAGTGACAATGTAAAAAGGGTAGGCATTCTAAGGCACTAACGGTCCAACAAACGCCTTAGTCATCCCCATACACAATACATATACATTTCAAACCAATCATACCACAATCCAAATTAGTCTCGAAGAGATTCGACACAAGTTCTAGAAGTAGCATAAAACAATTCGTACCCAATTGACAAGCATCATCTTCATTTGACAAACTTTGACAACCATTTGCAAAAGTAGTTAAAATAATGACACTATTGATGATATCCAACTCGAGAAATTCTTAACCAAAAACTAAAACAAATTTTGAAAACTTAAATAGGAACTCTACATATGCCTTAATGCAAATGCAAATAAAAAAAATTAAAAATATGCAAACAAAAAAAATACAAATTCTTTAACCTCTCCCCACACTTAGAACAAAATTGTCCTCAATGTTGAGAGAAAAATAAAGATTTAATAAAATAATAAATGCAACAAACACCCTCCCTCATACTTAAACATGAAACTATATCATAAAAAGATAACATAAAGTTCAAAATAGAGTAAAGGAAACTTCCCTATGTCCATGCTAAGAATGTGAAGTTGTTGACTCCACCCATGCAATTATACCTACAAAACAAAAGAAAATAAAATTGTTAGGAGAATTAAATTAAAAGAAAACATAAAAACTAAAATAAAAAGAAGTTAGATGTTGGGTTGCCTCCCAACAAGCGCTTTTGTTTAACGTCGATGGCTCGACGGAGCTATGTTGCTACTCTCCAGGATCCCAAAATCGAGAGTTTGCACATCTCGAATACCAATTATCATCATAGAGCAACTCATTTTTGTTCTCGACAAAGCCATAGGTTGAAGAATGGTTGTAAGGTGATCGACGATTTTCCGCAAGCGTACGGGTTGCCGTAATAATAAATTATTGTTCCCATGAGGACAAAGATTAGCAATCAAGTATGTCAAAATTAGTCAAGTACAAGTAAAATAACAAGAATTGGTTGGTGTTTGTGCGAATGTAAAGTAAATTTGCTAATTAAACTAAAACTATACTAATTTAAGCTAATTATTAACTAAATTAGAATTACCAAGTGGAATGGGTACTAGGAGTTGGACTTTCACCTATTAAGGGGTTGAACAAATTAAGACAATATGATCAATTTAATTAGAGTTCAATGGGATTGCTTATGACTAATTGCGCACTCCGTCAAGCTATCCAATCGTATCTAACCAGAAGCTTAACTATCCGTCGATATATTAAACTACTGGAAGACCCATTAAGTTCTAGCAATCTTAATCCATCCTATTCACTAATGATTATGTCTAACTATTAATTAAAAGGTCTATTGATCAAGCTAAAAACAACCATATTTTTATGGCTATTTTGCTATGTTTTTGGATCCATTTATGCTTAAATATATGCTATTTTGATAATATTTGTGTTTTGAGTCTTTAAGAGAAGTGAAATTGAGAAAGTGTTATTTTTCACTATTTTTAGAGCTATTTTGATAACTTTTTACATAGATTTGAGCAAAACAATTTTGAGCATAGATTTGGAAGATTCGAAGTTCGTGTTTGAAGACTATTTGAAGATAATTTGAAGACTTGAAGACTATTGAAGAATTATTTCAAGAGCAAGAATTGAAGATTAGAGCTTTAATTGTGAAGGATTGAAGACAAGCCATGGATAAGCCTTTAAGCTAAGGAATTTTGATATCTAATTCCCGCTTATTCCCGCTTCTAGTCCTAACAGGATTAGGATTCAGCACAGTTTTGGTAGAAAAATCATAACTTTCTACTCAGACCTCTGTTTGAAGCCCATGAGTATTCGTTGGAAAGCTAACTCCGAGATCTACAACTTTCATTTGAAGTCCAAGACCCAGTTCTGCTGTTTTCAAGCCTAAAATCACCGTCAAAAGCCCTGCACGAATTCAGAATTTTTCAGGATCATATTTTGACTAGGATTTTGGTTCTAGGAAGACTTTTAAGCTAACTTAGAGTCTAAGTTAGACTCTAAACCGTCCTAGACCTCTTTCCTACTTAGAATTGGATTTTCTAGGATTATTTCCACTATAAATAGCCACCTCCTGTAACACAAATCACACACCTACATATTTTTCACATAGATATTTTCTCTTCATCTATTTTTCTTTAGCTTTATTTTTAGGCAAGGGTGCCGCCACCCTCTCTAGCCATAGAGAGGTGCGGCATACCTAGGTAATTTGCAAGGAGATTTCGCCCTCCATAGTCTTGTAAGTACTCTTATGCCGCTCATGGATTTTCCTAAATCCATGAGTAGCTAAATTCTTAATACTTCAAATCCTTTGGTGAATTCAATCAATTGATATGGTGAGATTTTTGTGCTTATAATTTAGTATTTTATTTTTGATAGATAGCATGTTAAACTCTGTTTTATTCCATAACCTTGATTTTTATTGATTTATGCGGCTGATAAATTGATAATTTGAAAGATCTATTGCTAAGTTAGGCGGAACAGTTAACCCTCGAGTCTGATTGTTTGGTAGCGAATTGATGACGATTAGTAGTCGCTCAATGGGTTTTTCATGCCAGTGATCGGATTTTATATGATTGTTGTATGGTTTTACTAGTTAAGCATGTGTGAAAGAACTAATTAAATAGTTGATCTTAATGCTTTGTTGCTTTGTGAATCTTTAAGCCTTAATCGGGTAATTGATTTGTTAAGTTAACAATAGGGGTAATTTAAGACTTAATCGGGTAATCTTATCTAAATAGCATGTTAGGGTTTTCCCTAGACCAGTTATCATCAAGGATTTAATATTGAATACATCTTTTAAATCAAGGACCCATAATCAATTTGATTGTTTTCTACCATTGGAGAAGAAGTATGCTTTTTTAATTATTATTTTCTTTTTTATTTGCCTTAGATCTAGATTTAATTTACTTTGTTTTGTTTCTAGTATAATTGTTTTCTTTTTAATTGTTTTCTTTCAACCTCTGCTTTTATATATTGCTTTTGAGAGATTTTAAGGATTGTATTTTCGGATAAAGCCTATCAACCTTCTCTGTGGGATCGACCCCTACTTATCTTATCTACTTAGTTAGGATTTTGTAGGGAATTATTTTTATGATTGCTGACAACCGATCATCTATTCCTCCAATGGTCTAAGACCATGCTTCATTTGTCAATAACTCACATAATCTACCAATCTAAATACTTGGGTGATCAATCTAAGCATTTAGCAAGCAATAATAAGAGAAATAAATGAACCCAATACAAACAAGTATAGAATAATTCTCATATAATCAAAATTTCATTTTCCCCCAAGCTAGGCTAGATTCCAACCCCTAGCTTGGGAGTTTTAGCTAGACATAATCAAAAGAAAAGCAATAATAAAGCTAAAATTAAACATAAAGAGTAAAACATAAGAGAAAACTCTAAAGTTGATTTAGAAATCTTGAAGGTTGAAGAAGAATCCTCTTCCTCCTTTCTACAAGCTCCCTTCAAGCTTTCCCTTGTGTTAGATCTTTTTCTCTCACTAAAACTAACTAAAAAGTTGTTTTTCTTGACCAAAATAAAAGATGATGAAAGATAGATGATAATCTTGTTTCTCTCTCCTCTAACAAATATATATATATATATATATATATATATACTTAGCCCACAAAAGCCTTAAAATAAAGAAAACACCAAAATTCTATGTGGTTGCCACGTCACTTGCTTCTTGATAAGATTGGTGAAATGGACGGCTTAGATTCAATCTTGCAATGCTTTGGATTCTTGCTAGAAACGGCTCCTATCCAAGTAGAAACCATGGGGTTTCAAAATTGTAGTTGCTGCAATTTTGAGTTGTCTTTGTAAAATCTTGAAACCTTGGGGTTTCCTTATGCTTCAACCTGAAATATTTGTGCTTTCCTCAAATCCAATCTTCAAATCTCTCTTATCTTCCTTGCTTCCTTTTTGTCATTTTCTCTTCCTTTGGATCCTATGACACAATAAATTCAAAGTATGAGGGAAATTAAGCCATAATCACTCAAAATTCAACTAATTCAATCAATTTTAGCTTATAAACTTAGGTGATTCAAGCATATAAAATATGTTTATCATGAGGCCACCATTTGGTTTCATCTTTGTAAACTTGGATTTTGTCATTGTTGATCCAAATACTGAACGCCGAACATCGTGCGTATACGAGCAAGGACATGCCCACACGCCGACATCATCATCAATAAGGAAAGTTAGCTGTCTGAAACGACTTTCCACGGATTGACACCGGGACCTGAAATTTAGGATCTAATACTTATCTCATTCACATTGACGTGGCACCCCTCATGCCTATAAATATAGAGCAAACCCTCCATATTGAGGGATCAGAAAAAGCATTAAGACTCGACACCTAATAGGGAATTCTTTTCGGAATTATCAATACACCAAGGAGAACGTCACTAGTTAGAGCATCACCACCAAGCATCCGCTTCTTATAGGTGTTTAGAGTCCTAAGGTTCGTGAGTCAGAAGACGATCTACTTCAGTAGATCGTATTGTAATTTTGACCACAACATCTGGCGCCGTCTGTGGGAACGCTTTTCGAACAAAAGCCATGACCTCACCGAGCGAAATAGCACAAACGAGCAAATCACTCCCCAGCCTCCCGTTAGGAACACGAGTAGTGGAGCTTTTTCCAGAAACTCCAAACGTCCTGGGAGGAGCCTCCAATGACGCTAGCCTGACGGTCGATGTGGACGAACACACTTTGCCGCGATCCGACCCACCTCACACCTCAATCCCGCCACCAACCACTCCAACATCCGTTGCTGAACTGTTATATCGGTTCGATCCGCTAACGAAAACATTCAAACCATGGAACTCCCTCCCTACTGTCGACTCGATGATTGTGAATGAGCAAGCGGGAACATCGAGACCGAGAGAAGACGCCAGGACGCCGCTCTAGGGCAGGACACCGGGATATGGGGCCGAAACCACCCCACCTCCCCGAGTGAACCCCTCAGCGGACGACCGCGATCTACTCATAGCCCGCCTGACGGCCGAGAATTTCAGGATGGAGCAGCAAATGCTGGAAGTTGTGGCTCGAGAGCAAACAGTGTTAGAGAGAGAAAAGGCCTCCTTGGCCGAAGCACAAGGAGCTAGACACCGGATAGCAGCCCTCGAAGCAAGACAAGGCAGATCCCACACCCAGCCGGACGATCGCAACAAGCGAGTCCAACCATCGAATGTCTGGGTCAAAGATGGGGAACGAGACTCCAGTCTGTGGTACAGGCAAATAGGGAAGGAGAGGGCGAGAGTGCAGGACCGCAAGACAAAGAGGGCAACAGGCCCGAGGATCGGGCGAAACCAAAGTCGAGGAAAGAAGGGGACGCCGATCGACATACAAGCAAGTCGGACAAAGCCTCTTCTCGACCAAGGGCTAAGGAACAGGGCCAGAAGGCAGGCTCTAAATCAGTTATAAGTGAGGCCCAAGTGGAGCAAATCGTCAGAGCTCAATTAAAGAAGCTCACTAAGAAAAAAGAAGACGAGCTTAGACCCCTCGAAGAAATC
>AWUE01017328.1:0-31901 GCA_001974825.2 Corchorus olitorius
TATGCCATAGAAATCTTCATGGATGGGCTCCTGCACCGGGAGTTACGCTACTCTTTGGGAGAACGGCCCCCAAAGAAGTTGAAAGATTGCTTTGACAGGGCCGAAATATATGATGAGACTGACCTTTCGATGGCTTATAGAGAGGGTCACGAACTGACTTCAGAGCCAGCTTCAATTACTGATTCTCGATTTCAGAAAGATAGCCGGCGGTCGCCAAGGAAGGAAAGCAGAGCCACAAAAGGAGGAAAAGCTAATGACCGAAGTCGCGAGCCCACCTATCACAACTTTACTCCCCTTGTGGAATCCAGATCAGCTATTTTGTATGCTATTTCAAACAGTGAGTTAGCTGAGAAAGTCAAATGGTCAACTCCCACGAAACCTACGCATAGACAAAGGCAGTCGGGAAATAAGTGCGAGTTTCATCAAAGTTTTGGCCATAGCACCGAAGAGTGTGCTCATATGAGGAATCTCATCGAAGATCTCATTAGGCGAGGCTATTTGAAGGATAAGATAAAGATTGAGTCACCAAGGAAAGAAGATCGACGACCAACTCAGAACGAGGATCGTACAGAGCATCCAAGAAACCCAGCAAAACGTCCCAAGGAGAAAGGAATATTTATACAATCATCGGCGCAACAGAGGAATGGGCCCAATCTGAAAAGAAAATGAAAGGACATATGAGGTAGGTGATGTCATTAGGAGTCAAGGCTCCACCCCAGACGAATGTAAAACCAGAATGGACCATAGCCTTTGATAACAAAGAGGGTGACTATGAGAATGAAGGATCTGACCCGATCGTCGTCACGGCTATGATTGCAAATTATACCACGGAAAGAATACTGGTCGATTCAGGGAGCGCTGTGGATATTCTCATGTACGACACTTTCAAGCAATACGGATTAGCAGACGAAGAACTTAAGCCCACTGATCCGATATATGGATTTGATCTTCTACCCATACCAACAAAAGGAAAGATAGGCCTCACGATCTATCTAGGAGACGGGGATCACGTGCTGAATATGCTCCACACTTTTGTAGTGGTAGACCTACCCTCAACTTTTAATGCAATCATAGGACGACCGCTAATGAAGAAAGTTAGATGGTGGAGGCAGTTTACTGCCAAACTGTCAAATTCCCAACCCCAACAGGAGTAGGCTTTATGCGCACTGATATAGTCACAGCAATAAGGTGTCATGTGAACTCCTTGAGGCTTCCCACCAGAGAGAGAACGAAAGTCCGAGTGGGGGAGGTCGTGAACAAAGAGCAATCTGCACGATCGTCCGAAGCAATCAACAAGGAAATCTGTACCTTGATTGCAGACCCAAGAGGACTCGAGACAGGAGACCTTGAACCTATGGATACAGCGGACGGACGGGTCCAACCGCCCGAACCTGTGGAAATAGCGGACAAGGGAAACCTCCGAAAAGAATTGGCGCAAATCGACAACCTGGATACAAGAAACAAGCACAGAATAGCCAAGCCAAAGCCTGTTGATAGGCCAATGAAGATAACCTTGAGGACAGATATACCAGAAGGAACAACACAGATCAGTTCCATACTTGGTCCAGACTAACAAATGGACCTGACAGAATTCCTTCAAGACAATGTGGATGTTTTCGCTTGGACACCAGCGGAGATGCCGGGGATAGACCCTAAGGTCATGAGCCATCATTTGAATGTTGATCCAACATTCAAACCAATAAAACAAAAGAAGCGTCAATTCTCCTCCGAGAAAATCGCAGCAATAAGGGAAGAAGTAGACAAACTCTTAAAAACGGATTTCATAAGGGAAGTTCAATACCCTGACTGGGTGTCGAACGTCGTGATGGTCAAGAAAGCCAACGGGAAATGGAGAATGAGCGTGGATTTCACAAACTTGAACAAAGCCTGTCCCAAAGACAGCTTTCCATTGCCTTCCATCGATCGACTTGTTGATGCATCGTCAGGCAATAGGTTCCTCAGCTTTATGGATGCTTTCTCTGGGTATAACCAGATTCCCATGAACCCAAGGGATTCGGAGAAAACGTCCTTCATAACTGAGGATGGCTTATATTGCTACAATGTAATGTTGTTTGGCTTAAAAAACGCAGGGGCAACTTACCAAAGGCTGGTTAATAAGGTCTTCAAGGACCTGATTGGCAAATCCATGGAGGTATATGTGGACGATATGCTAGTAAAAAGTTCCACCATGCAGCAGCATTTGGACGACCTATCCGAATGGTTCGACTACCTGTGAGCCTATCACATGAAGCTCAACCCTGCTAAATGTACGTTCGGCGTAGAGGCAGGCAAGTTCCTCGGCTTTATGGTGTCTAACAGAGGAATATAAGCCAATCCTGAGAAGTTTCAAGCTATCCTCAACATGAAGCCTCCGACGTCCGTGAAAGAGATCCAAAGTTTGACAGGACGAGTAGCAGCTTTAAACAGGTTCGTCTCCAAATCAGCGGACAAGTGTTTGCCATTTTTCAAGCAACTACGGACCAAAGCCAGGTTCGTTTGGACCCCAGAATGCCAAGAAGCGTTCGAACAATTGAAGAGTTACCAAACCTCACCACCCTTGCTAACAAGGCCCAATGAAGGAGAAGACCTCTACATGTACTTAGCGGCGGCGGAAGAAACAGTGGCCGCCGTACTCGTGAAGGAAACGGATAAAGGACAGATGTCAATCTACTATGTTAGTAGAATACTACAAGGAGGAGAACCCAACTACTCGAAGCTAGAAAAGTTAGCCTTTTCCTTAGTAATGGCATCCCGACGACTAAGGCAATATTTTCAGTCTCACAAAATAGTGGTGCTAACTGACCAACCGCTAAAAAATGTCTTTCAGAGGGTAGATCCGGCTGGAAGGTTGCTCAAATGGAATGTGGAGCTCAGCGAGTTTGGAATCGAATATCGCCCAAGAACGGCCATTAAAGCCCAAACTTTGGTTGACTTTGTGGCAGTTGGTACTTTCACGAAGAAACACTTACCAAAGCCGGAATCAACGGAGTTAACCGAGAATCCAAAGCAGCAAGCAAGCAAGCCACACTCGTCCGCTCAAAAAATACCCACGAACGAACATTGGCAGCTTTTTGTTGATGGGTCAGCAGTCCAGAAAGGTGCAGGGGTTGGAATCTTGTTAATCTCCCCAGACCAGCAGGAATTCCAATATTGTATCACATTTGGATATCCCCTGTCGAACAATGCAGCAGAATATGAAGCTCTCCTGACAGGGCTAGAGATAACCGTTCGTCTTAAGGTAGCAAAGCTGAAAGTGTTCACAGACTCCCAGGTAGTCGCAAGCCAGATCTTAGGAGATTTCGAAGTAAAGGAGCCAAACCTGATCAAATGTCACAAACAAGTTCAACAAATGTGGCTAAAGTTCGTGGAGGTGACTATTGAAAAGATCCCCAGGGAGCAGAACACGAGAGCGGATGCCCTCTCTAAGCTAGCTTCATCTAATGTGGCTGCAGCAAGAGGGATGATATTCATGGAGTATGTCGAAAAACCAACACGGCAGAATGTAGCAAAGGTCCTCAATGCTCATGACAATGAACCATCTTGGAAGGACGAAATCGAAGAATATTTGAAGGGGATAAATCCACCCCTAAAACAAAAGGATGCAATCGCCAAACAAAGACGTGCTTCGAGGTATGTGCTCATCAATGATGTGTTATACAAAAAATCCTATTCTCTGCCTCTTTTAAGGTGCTTAGGACCTAAGCACGCGAACATGGTGCTCAAAGACGTTCATCAAGGGGCATGTGGACACCACATGGGAGGAAGAGCACTATCACAAAAGGTACTAAGGCAGGGATACTATTGGCCTACTATGAAGGGCGACGCCGCTGACATGGTGCAACGATGTGACAAATGCCAAAAATTCGCAAAAATACCTAGAGCCCCAGCTGAGGAATTGAATGTAATCGTCGCTCCATGGCCATTCGCAATGTGGGGATTAGATCTAATCGGGTCATTGCCAAAAGCACCTGGAAAAATGAATTTGCTATTGTAGCATGCGATTACTTCACCAAATGGGTGGAGGCAGAACCTTTGGCTAGCATCAACCGATTTGCAGTTGAAAAATTTCTGTGGCAAAACATCTTATGCCGATTTGGAGTACCACACGTCATCGTCTCAGATAACGGTTTGCAACTCCAAGCGGAACATGTGAGACAATTCTGTACCAAGAACCAGGTGAAGCTTGTGGTCCGACCGCAGACGAACGGCCAAGTAGAATCCATAAACGCGAAAATCCTAGTAGGTATGAAAAAAAAACTGGGCGATGCGAAAGGGAAATGGGTCGAAGAGCTCCCAGGGATCTTGTGGGGGATACGAACTACTAGTCTCACCAGAACGGGAGAAACCCCCTACAACCTAGTGTATGGCACAGAGGCAGTAATCCCAGCTGAGCTTACGGTCAATACCTTCAGAACTGCAAACTTCTCCAAGGAAGCCAATGGGGACGAGCTGCGCACTAACTTGGACCTCCTAGAAGAAGTAAGGCTCGATGCCCAGCTCAGACAAGCCAACAGATCGATGCAGGTCAACCGTTATTATAACCAAAAGGTTCGTCATCGACAATTCCAACCTGGCGATCTAGTGTTGAGAAATTCTAAAGCTAGCATACCAGCAGGAGAAAGAAAGAAGCTGTCACCCAATTAGGAGGGCCCATACCAGATCACCAAGGTCCTAGGTAAAGGAGCCTACAAGTTGAAAGACATGGATGGCAAACAGATTCCAAGGACGTGGAACGCCGCAAACCTGAAGAAGTATTTCCAGTAATTTGAATTTGATAAGTAACTTTTCATTTATTTAGTATTCAGTATTTTAGATTTCAAAGGATGTAATAAGGGTTGCTACCTAATCCCTTTATTGCCAGACAATTTATTTTTCTTAGAATAAAGGTCAATTTGGAATTCCGAATCAAACAAACTGAAGGACGATCGTCGATACTAACAGGATCCCAATACTAACGAGAGCCTTAAATAAGGTCACTTGTCAACAAGCTAAAATCACGATCGTCTGAAGCATAGACATTGTACTAATAAGGGAAATGCATTACACCCCAAAAATAAGCATGCTCATAAAAACGTTTTCTTTCAAAACGGCGGCACATCTAAATTGATGCCCCTGTAAAGAAATAAGAAGAGACGAACGTCTCTTTCGCCTCGACAAAATCCAAGGGATACGAAAGTTGGCATCATGCAAGATTATTCAATTTCAATTAACGCAAATAAAAGCCTCAGCCGAGGCAGGTATTCGAATTATTACAAAACATGAAAGCTGTTTTCAAAATTCAGAAAAGACAAAACACCACAAACGGTGTAACAATGGATGAACAGACAGGGGTCACTTCCTTTTATGGCGTTTGCGTTTCTTGGCCTTCTCCCCCTCGCCAGTATGGCCCATATCCCCTTCACCAGCCGCATCCTCCTCGGGAGGAGGAGTCTCGACGAACTCCGGAATGGCCGCTGGCGGCGTAAACTTCTCCGGGACGATCTTCTCCCGTTCCATATAAGCATCAAGTTTCAAGCTCAGAACGGGGTCCTTCGCATAGCTAGGAGGAAGCTCGGCGGCGTCAAACTTGATCCCCGAAAGGTCAGGAAGGACATGCTGCTTTTGGATCATGTAGATGGCAGAATCCCTAGCTATGTTCATCTGCGCAGCAGTTTGCTCATAAAATAAGTCGATCTGCGCCTGAAGCTCCGGTTCTCCCACTGAAATAACAAGCGTTAGACGATCGTACAAAGAATTGTGATAAGAGTAACTTCATCGCAAAACAGTTACCTGAAGAGCAGCCTTCTCTTGGGACCACGCCAGCTGTTCCTTGCCACGGACATCCCTCTCCTCTTTGAGGGTTTGAAACCTCCTCCCAACCCGAGCCTTCTCCTCATCTAATTGCTTCTTCATCTCCCCAAGGGACCTTAGGGCCTCTGCCAGATTCTCTTCAGCTTGCTTGAGTTGCAGCTCCTTCTCTTTCAACTGGGAGGCAATCTGCTCATGCTCCCATTGTTGGCGACTGAGAGGACCACCGGGCATTCTCTCAGCGATGAACTTAGACAACTCGGGCGCATAGGTGGCAATGTCACGCTCGTAGGCGGCAAAGTTGGCCCGAGCAGAGACCAACGACTGCAAGATTAAAAGCATAATAACAGTTAATCTAAGATGATAGCAGTGTAAAATCAGTACGGTAGACGAACGTGTTGCAGTCACTCACTTGAGTACAGGAGGCCACAACAATGGCAGCTCTCTCAAGAGGCGTGAGGTCTCGAACAGCTTCGAAGTCCTTCGGGTCGGCGTAGTTTAGCCCGTAGGAGAAGAATGCAGTCATCAGGCCCAGAACGTCAGGAGGGCCCTCCTGCTTGGAATCCTTCTTAAACCAGTCGCTAAACCCTCCACCGGAGAAAATTCCAGAAAGGAAGGCAGGCAGGCTGAAGGACGTCCCTGCGTCAGAGGGTTTAGAGCTCTCGGCGGGAAGGGGATCAGAGGGCAATGTTAGTAGTGGGGTGGTAATGATGGGCGTTTTGGCTCAGGGGACCTCTGTGGAAGCAGGAGCGTTTTCGGAAGAAGGATGACCCGACGAGCTGGGAATTTGGGACTGTGGAATGGCAGGGATAGGCGACAGCGATTGCAAGGCTGCCTGGCGAGAGGCATCTTGCTTCGCGCGAAGCTGGGCTAGTTTCTCCTCGTCCATCCCCGCTGCTGCGATGTCAGCAAAATCTTGTTCTGCACATGGAGAGAAGAGACGTTAAAATAAGCACAGGCAATCTCAATTACGCACATAAAAGCATAAAGTATACAGGACTAAACACCATCGGATGATTCCTGTGGCTCGGAGACTGGAGAAGGGTGAGAAAAGAGAGGACGATCGGTAGCTAGAGCCATAGCATTCAATGCCATCAAACCTTTGCCCTTACCGCGATTTCCAGGACCAGTGGCTTGTAAGTCAGTAGGGGAGGAACCCTTTTCAACCCATTCCTTCCCATTCCACACAGGTGGGACGAACGTCTTCTTTGTAAACTGAACATCAGAAGGTAGAAACTGATGACCTTGGGCTCCCAGGGTGTTTACAATGACAGGCTCAGGCACCTCGACTTCTTTGCCTCCCTCAATTTTCTTCTGGGGGATAACTAGAGGAAGGCATACCTCAATATTGACATCTGCAATGTTCTTCATCTTCGAGGGCAGGGGGCTGAGGCCAGACAGCACCAGACGAGCGGCATGGATTATATCCTTATACTTAAAGGAATGAGTGTCCAAGAACTCTAATTGCTTTATGTCATCGGGGCTCAGCTCAGCTTTCAAAGCATTGTAGCTTTTAGAATCGATGTTGGTCCAACGAACTTCGATCAGCCATTTTCGCCCCTTCTTAATTTGAACCCCAAAAAACTCGGGTTTCCACGCACGCCAGCTGGAAGGACACTCAAACCACGCTTTTCCTTCCCTACGGTTGAAACTTATAAATCCACCACTCTTGACACTTTGTATTCATGCCTGAACAGATCCAGGCTGGGTTTCCAGTTCATATAGATGGAAACTACGATGTAGCAAATAACTTGGACCCAGCCGTTGGGAGTAATTTGAGAGGCAACAATGTCAAAAAAGTCCAAGAGTTCCCAGACGAATGGATGCCCTGGCAGCCTGAAGCCGCACTCAAACATTACTCGAGTAAAGAAGGCACGACGACCGTTCCTTCTAAGATTATACAGACGATCGTCTTCCCCGGGATGGCAGAACTTAAACCCAGAGGCTGAACCCAAACCCAGAGGCTGAACCCAAACCCGCCTTACAAGCCATCGCCTTAGCAGTTTTAATCGAGACAGTATCTCCATCCCTCATGTACTTGGAGACAATCTGGTTAGCAGCGGCAAAAGCGCCATCGACCTCATCGTTATACTTGGTCACCCATGCCTTCTCTCGATAGGCCGATGAACTAGCCATGCTACCCGAGTCCCTTCTACTCTCTTCTTGAGCAGAAGCTGAGGCATTGCTGGGAGCAGGCTCAGCAAGACGCTCGACTTAAGCTGACGACCCTGCGGCCTGCGTTGGAGCATTCTCCAGAGTCCTTGGACTTTCGGTAACTGGCGATCTTCCAGTAGCAGCCAAGCCAGGTATAGCAGAATGGGCCAGCAGAGACAACCCAGCAAAAATATCCTCACCTAAACAAGGGGGGATATCTGCAGGACGACTTGACACAGCAGGTTCGGGGGCTTTCCTCTTTCTAATCAATTTCGGACCTGACGAACTACTCTCTTCCGCTACCTGATGGTCAGAACTGTGGAAGGATTCCTCCCCCATACTTGGAGATTTCGAGATATTCTGAGAATCTTCCGACGCAGACATGACACAACAACCCAATCCAATAAAACCAATCCTTAAACAACAAAATCGTTACCAAGCTTAGCCTGCAACTCGGGGAACTCGCGGCCTAGATCTCTGAGAAAAGCTCTTGGGGAACCACCTGACGAAGACGAACTAGGGACGTCGATTGGCTGATCAAACTCTCTTAGTATCGCTGTTGTGGAGGAAGTTGAGGAATATGGAAAGACGATTAGGGGAGAAACTGTCAACTGGAGTTGAAAACCCAGAAATAAACGATATACAGAACATGAACAAGGAGAGGCGCAACAACACAAATAAACCAGAATCTTAAGGCAAAAATCGGTTGAAATCATGCTACACAAATCATAAGTGACGGGAAAACTCACCAGAAAGGTCGCCGGAGATGAGACAGGGAAGTGATGATAAAAGAGTAAAGTTGCGAATTTAGGTCAAAAACAGTTGAATAAGAAATAAAAGGGGACAGATCGTAATTTATATCTCCTGGGATTCGAGGCCAGAAGTTGGGCAGACAGAATGATCGAACGGCCAAGGGCAGGCCACGTAACGTTTAGGCAACATGTGTCGAAAGATAGAGTCCGCCAAAATTTCGAAATTAATTCGAAACTCGGCGTTTTGACCGAAAGCAAAGTGGCATAATGCGTCGGGAAACCGACGATCGACGACAATGAATGAACTCCGTAATCGAGTATAAACTAGGCAAAATTGAATGAACTCCGCGATGAAATGAACAACACGAGGGGCGAAACGACACATCTTTTAGGCATTCAGTCGTTCAAAACAACCACTTTATGGTCATTTTAACAACTGGGGGGCTGATGTTGATCCAAATACTGAACGCCGAATGTCGTGCGTATACGAGCAAGGACATGCCCACACGCCGACATCATCATCAATAAGGAAAGTTAGCTGTCTGAAACGACTTTCCACGGATTGACACTGGGACTTGAAATTTAGGATCTAATACTTATCTCATTCACATTGACGTGGCACCCCTCATGCCTATAAATACAGAGCAAACCCTCCATATTGAGGGATCAGAAAAAGCATTAAGACTCGACACCTAATTGGGAATTCTCTTCGGAATTATCAATACACCAAGGAGAACGTCACTAATTAGAGCATCACCACCAAGCATCCGCTTCTTATAGGTGTTTAGAGTCCTAAGGTTCGTGAGTCAGAAGACGATCTACTTCAGTAGATCGTAATGTAATTTTGACCACAACAGTCATAAACATTATTTCCTAGAAAAATTTTCTTCTCACCTACAAATTCAGACAAGCAGGATGGATTTAGTTGGTTAGTTCCAATAAAAAGAGAAAGAATTGGGTTCAAGATCAGGAGGCTTATTGAAAGGAGGAATTGGCATCAAGCAATTTTGTCCAAAATCTTCTTGTTGTACTTGGTCATTAAGCTCAAAGAATGGACAATTATCAAGTGGTAGAACACGTTTTTTATCCTTCTCTCCAATAGATTCATCTTGGTCTGCACTTGTTAGTACCTTAGCACAAGAATCCAAACTAGAAGTTTTCTCAAAATCATTAGTAACTAAATTGTCATTAGAATCAACGCAAGAATAAGAACAAGTTCCATAGATTTGATATTCTGAATCATCAAAAATACTAAAAGTAATTTTCTCATTCAACACCTTAAATGTTATGGTACCTTTTTCAAGATTAATACGAGTTCTAGCAGTGCGCAAGAAAGGTCTACCCAAGATCACAGGAAGTTTTACACATTCCTCCATATCAACCACAATAAAATCCACAGAGATATAGAATTTACCCACTTTAAGTAGAACATTTTCAATAATGCCTTCAGGATACCTGACGCGTCTATCTGCCAATTGCAATGTGATGTTAGTTGATCGAGCCAAAAACAACCCTATTTTTATGGCTATTTTACTATGTTTTTGGATCTATTTATGCTTAAATATATGTTATTTTGTTAATATTTGTGATTTGAGTCTTTATGAGATGTGAAATTGATAATTTGATAATTTTCAATACTTTTGGAGCTATTTTGATGACTTTTTACACAGATATGAGCAAAGTAATTTTGAGTATAGATTTAGAGATTCGAAGTTCGTGTTTGAAGATTTATTGAAGACAATTTGAAGATTTGAAGACCATTGAAGAATAATTTCAAGAGCAAAAATTGAAGAGTGGAGTTTTAATTGCGAAGGATTAAAGACAAGCCATGAAGAAGCCCGGAAGCTAACGAATTTTGGATATTTAATATGGGAAAATACCCAGCCCATATAAATCATTAATTGGAATTAAAATCCCAATTAATGACTCCTATATTCAAGGAAATATCCAAATCCCGTAGATTCCCGATTCTAGTCCTAACAGGATTAGGATTCAGCGCAGTCTCGGTAGAAAAATCATAAATTTCTGCTCAGAACTCTGTTTTAGGCCCGTGAGTAGGCGTTGGAAAGCTAACTCCGAGATCTACAACTTTCCTTTGAAGTCCAAGACCCAGTTCTGCCATCTTCAAGCCCAAAAACGACGTCGAAGTCCCTGCACGAATCCAGAATTTTTCAGGATCCTATTTTGACTAGGATTTTGGTTTTAGGAAGACTTTTAAGCTAATGCGGAGTCTAAGTTAGCCTCTAAAACGTCCTAGACCCCTTTCCTACTTAGAATTGGATATTCTAGGGTTATTTACACTATAAATAGCCACCCTATGTAACACAAATCACACACACAATATCTAGATAATTTTCTCTTCTTCCTTTTCTCTTCTAGTTCTAGTTTTTCTTCTAGTTTTAGGGCTAGGGTGCCGCATCCTCTCTTTGCATAGAGAAGGGCGGCAACCCTAAGTTACTCAAGAGGAGGATTTCGCCTTCAAGTCCTGTAAGTTTTCTTCTTATTCTTTGGATGCTCACTCAATTCATGAGTGAGTAATCCTTTTCTTTTCTCCAATGTAGAATTTAATTGATCTCTTGACTTGTATCATGATGAGATTTTGTGCTTTTATATGAAAATTAATAGGGTATTGCTTAATATCTCTGCATGAATTCTATGTTGCTTGTTTTGATAGATTGAAGCACGCACTTTCTTGATAAATTAAGTAGCATTAGCTAAATTAAAATCTTGAAGGATCTTCGGATTTAATTGTTTGGTAGCAATTGGAAGCGAAGGATTTTCTTTCCAAGGGATTTGAGAATCTTTGACCAATTTTTAATTGCCCATTGTGCTTGTAAATTACTAGATCTTAATGCTTTATTCTTGAGTAATTATCACACTGGATCAAGAGGTAATTGTTAAAAGAATAAAAGGGATAATTCACACTGGATCAAGAGCTTTATCTAATTAAGGTAATTTAGGATTAAATTCCAAGCAAGCTATCCATTGTTTTCATAATCTTTAGATATCAATGATCTATGTTATTGTTGTCAAGAGGGATATTAATTCTATGTTGGAGGGTTTTCTTAATTATTTTCTCAATTTATCTTCTGCTTTTAATTAATTGTTTTCTTTAATTTTCTTGATTGTTTTCTTAGATAATTTAAATTACTAGTTTGATTTGATTTAATTTTACTTTTAAAACCTACTTTTTTTTGTTTATTTGTTTTAAGAAAAAGAACGATAACCTATCTCTCTGTGGGATCGACCCCTACTTGCCCTAGCTATCTTTAGTTAGTAATTGTTGAGATTTTATTTTTATGATTTGCTGACGACCGATCATTACTGTTCTTCATCTCTAATCTAAGCTTCCTAACAAGAGACAATGGCATAAGTGAGATACTTGCACCTAAATCACATAAAGCTTTTATTAATTTCATAAGAACTAATAGTGCAATGTATAGAAAAACTCCATGTGTCTTTGAGCTTTGGTGGCAGCTTATTTAGAATTAAGGCACTGCATTCCTCAGTAAGTGCATAGTTTCAAAATCTTCAAGTTTCTTCTTTTTGGAAAAAAATCTGCTTAAGAAATTTAACATAAGAAGGAACTTGTGCCAAAACCTCAATAAGTGGGATGTTCATACTAAGTTCTTTAAAGATATTCAAGAACTTGTCAAACTTTTTTTCCAACTTATTCTGCTTCAATCATTGTGGATAAGGAGGAGGAGGTGTGACTTCAGGTGGAGTTGCCTTTTCCTCATCTTTCTTTTCTTCATTAACAGGCTCATCCACCTTAACACTGTGGAGTGTAATGGACATGACTGTTTCCTTAGGATTCACCTCGGTATTGCTAGGGAATTGACCATTACTTCTTTCACTCAACTGCTTAGCCAATTGACCTACTTGCACCTCAAGATTTCGGATGGCAGACTGAGTAGATTGTGCATCAGCTACACTTTGCTTCATATGCACATGTTGTTGGAATCCAGGTTGTCCCATAGACATACTAGAAGAAGCTCCTTGATCCCTACAAGAAAAATTAGGGTGATCTCTCAACCCTGGATTGTAAGTATTGGAGTAGGGACTATTTTGCTGCCTTCCAGTATTAGCAACAAATTGAGCCTGTTCCATCTGTGGACAGTTAGAACTATCATGACATCCTGAACACCAATGACAACTCACATAAGGGTTAGGAGGATTAGTGATAGCATTAATATTAACTTTGTTCAACAAGGTAGCAAGAGAATCAAGTTTAGCATTAAGCATAGTAAAACTATCTACCGAATGCAAACCTCTCTTAAATACATCACTTTTTTCCCCATTCCATTCTTCATTGTTGGATGCCACAGTTTCCATCAATTCCAGTGCTTCAGCTACATGTTTTCTCAATATTGCACCACCTGCAGTAGAGTTTAAATTGAATTTACATGGAGATAAAAGACCATTATAAAAAGTTTGTAGCAATAACCAATCTGGAACTCCATGGTGTGGACATTTTCGTTGCAGATCCTTAAATCTTTCCCAAGCATCATAAAGTGTTTCATTATCACGTTGCTTGAAGGTAGTGATGTCAGTTCTCAGCTTATTGCTTCTCTCAAGTGGGAAGTACTTTGTCAGAAAAGTTGTGGTAAGCTCATTCCAGGTTTTGAAGTGGCTTAGAGGGATAGAATTCAACCAAGCCTTTGCCTTGTCCCTGAGAGAAAAATGAACAAAACGTAAGAGAATTGCTTCATCAGAAACATTATGAATTTTTACCATATCACAAATTTCTTGGAAATTTGTTATGTGAAGCAAAGGATCTTCAGAAGGTCTGCCATCAAAAGGATTTTGTCAGACCATTGTGATGAGGCCTGGCTTGATCTCAAAATTCTGAGCTTGAATGGTGGGCCTGGCTATGCTAGTCTGAGCATTGGTAATACTTGGGATAGCATATTCTCCCACAGGTTTGGTGTCAACAACTTGATCACCCATGATTTCTTTTTGCTTTTCTTTCTCAAGTCTTGTTTGTGCTCGATTGAATTTGTAGAATTTCTCAATTTCAGGGTTGTACGGAATAAGAACTTGAGAATCAGTGGTTGCTCTTGTCATACACTACCTGAAATAAAAAGAAAAGAAAAAATTAAACGAAATAAAAATAAAAAGATATAACAAATTAAAATAGAAATTAAAGTGCTCCCCGGCAACGGCGCCAAAAAACTTGATGAACCAAATCTGTAAGTGCACAGAGTCAGTTGAAGTAATAAAATCCTAGAGTATTCCAGGAGTCGAACCCACAGGGAACAAAGAACTTCTATCGTAATTAATTCTATTAAGAGAAGGAAAAGTAAGAGTGATCAAAGCAATTTAAATTTAAAAAAAACCAATGAAATTATAAAAGCAGAGAATTAAATCAGATTTGAAGACAATAATTGGAAAGCTTAGGGCTTCAGGTTTCACCGAATTGGGAAATCAATAATTAACCTATGAATTGAATTTATGCAAAGTTGAAATAGGATTACTCTAAATTACATATGCGCTCCGTCAAGTCTCCACGGGAATACCTAATTAACTAGATTCATTAAGAACAAGTAATCAATAGTCTATCAAATTAGCCTAAGATTCATGTCTGATCCAGTCTAACCTGTTTGTTTTCCTAGTGCACAGATTATGCTTCACCCGTCAGTACATGACACAATCCCTAGGATAAACTATATGATGGCCAGGCATATAATTTGTATGAAGAACAAGAAAAACAAATCCAACTTGAAAAGATCAATTCAAAACATAAAATCAAATATTAATCCCCAATTGGCTACACCTAAAATCCTAATTAGGGATTTAGCTACTCATACTCATGAAAATAAAAACATAAATTATAAAATAAATAAAGAACATGAAAGAAGAAGAAAAACTCTCTAAAGTTGTCTTCAAGAAATTAGAAGAGAATTATGGCAAAATTGTCTTATTCTAAGTACAAAACCTCCCTTTATATAGGGGTCAAAATTCTAAACCTAAAAAAAAAATAGGAAAAATAAGATAAAGATTACAAATAATTAATAAATCCTAAAGGGACTAGAAATAAGTGGAATCTGACTTTAATTAGTTAAAAATTCGTAGAAAATCATTATTGGTTGAAAATAGGTGAAATCCCATCAAAAATAGGAGAAAAACTGGTCAAAATTGGGTCTAGTCGGTGCTCACCCGCGCCCGACCTATCACAGGCCTTTTCTACGTCAAAATTAAAGCTTGCCCGCACGTGGCCTAGGTTGGCCCGCGCGGCTAACAGCAGATTTTCCATGCACAATTTCCAATTCAATTTGATTTGGCCAAATTCTCTTTTTGTGCTTCCAGCTCTATTTTCCTTCAATTTGGTCCCTTTTCTTCACAAAGTCTTCAATTGAGCCTATGAAACAAAATCAAAGGAAATTAAGCACCAAATAATCAAAATTGATAAAATAGACACCAATAATTATGTAAATTATTCACTTATCAAATGGACCGGAGAGCTCTCCAGTAGGCGGTTGAATCGGTCAGACTGATCGGTCCGGTTTTGAAAACCATGCCGAACCCGAATTAACCTGATCTGAAACTGATCCGAACCTGAAAAAACCTGACATGAAATTTATCGGCTTATTACCCATTTCCCCTCTGAACTACAAAAAAGGACACTTTCCCCCCTAACGTTTTTTTGGTCCACTTTTCCCCCCTGAACTTTCAAAATCGGGACAAAATCCCCCTGTTGTTAAAGTCCTCCGTTAAGTCGGTTGATGTGAGTCCTCCGCTAAATCCTGTTAAGTCGGTTGATGTGGCCTTCCCATGCTGACATGGAAAATCCACATTACCGATTAGTGAGACCCATCGAATTAACACAAAAAATTATTTCTCTTTCCAGAATTAAAGATCAAAATGCCCATTTTTGCTTGAATCTTGGATGAACAACCAAGAATGTTCAAATAAACCCCAAAACTTTTAAAGGTCGAAATAATTTTCTTCTGTCCTAAAAAAATTCACCAGAGCATCAAGGAAAAAAAAACCCAGTAAAGTCAATACCCAAATACTAAATCCCCAAAATACAACCTCCCACGACCTTATTCCTTACAAAGTTCAAGAGCAGTTCCTCACCATGACAATTGAAATAAGAGAATTTCAAAAACTTGGGATTCATTATTTCTCGGGTTGAAGTACCTTATGAAGTCAAATTAGCACCAGGTTTAAACAAATTTCAGTACTTGAATAAACAAGCTAAAATGCATTTTAAGCTTCTACAAAACGTTACTCCTTAATTTACAAATAAAAGAAATCAAAATAGCAATGTTTAATTCATGAAGAAACGAACCCACTCTTGTTTAAACATAGAAGTTGCTGGATATTCTCACAAGACTCTCAAGACCAAATATCTACAAGATTCTAATTTCCAAATACACAATATGTAGAACAAAAAAACCACCCAATATGATTTCAAATTGACTCAAACTTTTCTAACAACTAAAGAGCAACAATTTCCAACGGAAGTGGAATCAAGTATTCAACAAGAAAGAGAGAAAGTAAGAGTTGGGTAGAGAGCGACAGGTAGCAGTGGTTGGAGGCGAGATGTGAGGCGGTTGAGGGGAGGAGTTGGGTAGAGAGAAAAAAGAAAGAAGAGAAGAGAAGGAAAAGGAAAGGAGAAAGAGAGAAGGGAGAGAGGAAGGAGGAAGTGGCGGCTAGGGTTTTAGGTCGGTTAGGTAGAAGAAGAAGAAGACCGGAAAGAAAGAAATAAAAGAGAAAGGAAAAAGAAGAAAAAATTTTAAAAAATAAAAAATTATTTTTGATTTTTTATGGGACACATAAAGTTGACGTGGCATTTCCACGTGGGACAAGAAATGCCACGTCAGTAAACTTAATGGAGACCGTTATAGCAAAGGGGGTTTTGTTCTGATTTTAAAAGTTCAGGGGGAAAAGTGGACAAAAAAAATTAGGGGGTAAAGTGTCTTTTTTTGTATAGTTCAAGGGAGGAAATGGGTAATAAGCTGAAATTTATCCGAACCCGAATTAATCTGATCCGAAGCAAACCCGAACCCAAACCCGACTGGCCCGTTTCCCACCTCTAAAGCTAATGATAGCTTAGTACCAAATCATAAAAAAATATATATTCTATACTGTTATTGAAAATATAATATGGACTTAACACCATGTTGAGTCCAATCTAACAAGAGCCAACAAAGACCATAAAAATGCTAGTTATTAAGAGCCAACAAGGGCCATGTTAAGTTTAATATTACACAAAGGAGCAATTAGATATAGTGTAACAAATATATTGCTTAGCCAATTGCTCACATATATAGCAACTTATATAAGGGCAACTAGCCTTTGATGAATGTATGTTAAATGGCCAATATCTCCTATAAATAGAGGAGATTATGGCATGTTTAAACCACCCCAAAACCAAGAGCAATTCGGAACCCCAAAATCATGAGCAATCCAAAGCTCATTTCAATTCTTTCTAGCTTAATTTTTTCTCTAGTAATATTTCCTTCAAATAGTAAAATATCATTTAATAGTATCCGAGGACGTAAGCACATTATTGGTCAAACCTCGTTGAATTCGGTGTTCTCTCTTCTGTTTAATTCTTGTTATTTTGGTGGAAACACTCTAACCTCCATTATTTCACAACACATACATCCCCATGTGTATATATATAATATATATAGGTGAGAAACCTTATTAACTTTGTTAATTTAAAGAAATATATTGTGGTCAAATTCATTTGCCTAACAATTTTTCTTGCTTATTGGATTACTCAAAAGTTAAAACCAGGTGCTTGTTCCTTTAGGTTGGCCACTTTATAGTTTATATACATGCATGCATACATACATACATATATATATATATATATATATATATATTAATATGGAAAATTACTCACGGCCCTTTCAACTTTTAATGTGAGAGAACTTTTTCGTCTCGTTTTGGTCTTTTCTCAAATGACTTATTACTTTAAAATTCTTCCAATCTTAATTTTTTTTTTAAATGCATCCTCTTTTATGTAATTTTAGAATCTGATTTCAATTAATAGTGTTCCCACCTTTTTAAATTGCATGATTAATGGTGTTCCCACCTTTTCAAATTGCATGCCGTTTATGTAGCAAAACAAATTGCATGCCCTTAGGTTTCCGGTTTAGATGACAAAAAAGGTCCATATATTCTTGTCTATTGACTATTGGGCTTTATGGAAATTCTATAATTTTATATGTTGCCAAAGTCTTTTTCCTTCTTGAGCCCATTTTTCCCGTACGGTATGGTGTGAACACCAGCTTAATAGTCTTTCAAATTTTCTCACAAGTGAGAAAACTGAAGTGACAAAAAATAGTGAAGCAAAATTGAACTCGAGGAGGTCAAATTATTAACAACGATTGATGAACACAAAAATGAAATGGAATCCATTTGCCGCTTAATAGCTTTTAAATTGTTGATTTTACAAATTATTAACAATTTATTCTGGAAATATTATGAACTGAGAACTAATTATGGATTTTTGAAAGAGTAAACTCCATCATATGTAATTATATTTCCTTATAAGTTTTTATATATATATATTTAGATGATATGAAAAGGAAAAAGAACAGATGCCCCTAGCGTAACGGATGCATAGGGTTGTGACTTGCATTTCATATCAGCATGTATTGAACTATTTAGAATGAATGCAAGAACTTTTAACCATGTTCTATTTCAATTTACAAAACAAGAAAATAACCGAATAGATTTACAATTTCCCATATCTTACTTTCTGTAACTGTTTATAAAACAGATGCATCAAATAAGTAAGAACAACCCAAAAAAAACATGCATGTAGCGCTAGTGCAGATTAACTTAGATAATTTTACTTGAGGAATTTTTTTATTAAGTTTCCCAATCATATTTTGACAAGTGTTCAAGTGGGCAGGCAGAGGAATTTTTACTAACCTTTAAACACTTTTCAAATCAAAATATACCGTTCAACAAAAAAAAAACAAAATATACCATTGAGAAACCTTTAAAAAGAATGTACATGTGATCAGAAGAAGCATTACCTTAATCATTCAATAATTGAAACATTTTTTTATTCAATTCAACTTTTTGTCATACTAATTTTTTAAGGTAGTTTTTGTTCACATGGATTCAATATATAATATATGATCTTGCAATATGACAAATGATTTCAAGTCAACTAAGCCAGCGAAAGTTGGCAGTATTTTCTTCATATTTCATCTCCATTCCTTCCAACTTGTCTTAATTTTTCCTAACTTCCGTCATTCTTCATCTGAAAATTTTGATTTGGGACATGGCTGAGGTGGCTGTGAGCTTAGTTCTGGACAGGATCTACTTGCTTACTCAAGAGCTGAAGTTGCTAAGAGATGTTCACAAGGATGTTGAAGACATTAAGATTGAACTGGAGTTCATTTCTTCTTTCCAAAGAGATGCAGATGCAAGGGCGGCTAAGGAAGATCATGACAGTGAAGGTTTGAAAACATGGGTGAAACACATACGCGAAGCAGCTTTTCGTATAGAAGATGTCATCATTGAGTACATACTTCATGTGGGAAAGCACCATCAACAACATGGATTCAGGGCTTTTCTTGGGAAAATAGATTTTTGTTCGGTCAAGAGTATGAGAAAACGCCATGAAATAGCCATGGAGATCCAAGAAGTCAAAACATTGGTACGAGAAATGAGGGAAAGAAGTGCTGGATACGGCTTCAACACCCTTGCTTCATCATCAGCAGCAGCAGAGAGTAAAACTTGGCATGATCCTCGAATGGGGCTCCATTTCGTTGAAAATGATGTGCTCTTGGGGATTGATTCTGTCAAAAAAGAGTTGGTAAGCAAATTGAACCATGGCGAATCTAATCAAACATGTATTGTTTCACTGGTTGGCATGGGAGGGGTTGGCAAGACAACTCTTGCCAAGAAAGTTTTTGATGAACAGATCACGACAGGGAAGTTTGATTGCCATGCTTGGATCACAGTGTCTCAATCATACAAGGTGGAGGAGCTGCTAAAAACCATGATAAGGCTGCTTCATAAGTCCAGGAAAGAGCCTTCTCCTAGCGATGTTAATGCAATGGATGGTGAAGAGCTGATTAGCAAACTCCGAGAATATCTTCGCGACAAGAGGTACCTTGTTGTGTTTGATGATGTATGGAAAGAAGACTTTTGGGGAGATATAGAATATGCCTTGTTTGCTAATGACAAAAGCAGTAGAATCATGCTCACAACAAGGAATGAAAATGTTGCTGTGTTTTGCAAAAGATCATCACTTGTTCATGTCCTGGAGCTGAAACCTCTGCCTCTAGAATTGGCGCAAGAGCTCTTATGTAAAATGGCATTCCAATTTGACCAAGATAAGCAATGTCCTGGAGAGTTGAAGGAATTATCTTTTGATTTTGTGAAGCGATGTGAAGGGTTACCGCTTGCCATTGTGGCTATTGGAGGACTTCTATCAACCAAAGGCAGAGATGTTGGTGAATGGGAAAAACTGCACCATGGCCTCAAGTCACAGTTAGAAAGCAACATACATCTTACGCGCATAAAAAAAATCCTTGCCTTCAGTTACCATGATTTGCCTTATCATCTCAAATCATGTTTCTTGTATCTTGGCATGTTTCCAGAGGATTATGTTGTCAATTGCGCGAGACTGGTTCGATTGTGGATTGCAGAGGGCTTTGTGAAACAACAGCAACATAGTGCAGCTACACTAGAGGAAACTGCAAGAGAATACTTGGATGAACTGATACACAGAAACTTGGTTCAAGCTGATTTTGTTGATTTTGATGGTGTGGTAAGAAAATGTCGAGTCCATGATTTAATGCACGAGGTCATTCTTTCCAAGTCAGATGAACTGGATTTGATTCAAACCTCAGCGGAAAATTTGAAAAGTCTTCATCATACCGCTCGGCATCTGTCAATCAAGAATGGATCATCAAACAGTTTGTCAAGGAGCACCAGGAGCTCAAAAACTCATTCAGTTATCTTTTTTGAGGTAAATGAATTTCCCAAAACTTTGCTCAAGTCAATATTTTCCAATTTCAAACACCTGAAAGAATTAGATTTTGAGGGAGCTCCATTAAAATACTTACCTGAAGAATTGGGAAATCTTTTGCATTTGAAATACTTGAGTATCAGAGACACAAAAGTAAAGAGGCTCCCAAAGTCCTTAGCTAAATTGCAGAATCTAGAAACTCTGGATTTGAAACGTTCTCTTGTGCATGAGTTACCAATTGAGATAAATAAGCTCTCGAATCTGCAGCATTTTATAGCTTATTCTGAGAATTATGATACTCGAAAAGGGGTGAAAATTCGCGGTAATGTTCAAAGTTTAAACTCCTTGGAGAAGCTATATTATGTGGACATGAATGCAGAAAATAGTTTTAGTTTTATTAATGAGTTGGGAAGGTTGAAGCGTTTGAGAAAGTTGGGAATCACTAACCTGAAATCTCAAGGGGGGAATAATACTTTGTGCAATGCCATTGAGCAAATGAGCCACCTTGAATCCTTACATATTATTACAGAAAATGAGGATGAACTTATCCAATTGCAATCAATGTCATCTCCTCCTCTTCTTTTGTATTGCCTTCGGCTTCAAGGAAGATTAGAAAAGTTGCCTGATTGGATTAATCCTCAACTAAAATGCCTTGTGAGGATTCGATTATATTGGTCACAATTGTCAGATCTTCCACTCAGAACTCTTGGAGAGTTGCCTGAGCTGTTGGAGCTTTGTGTCTACAAGGGATACAATGGAGCACAACTTCATTTTGAGGATGGATATTTTCCTGTACTCAAGGTCTTAATGCTGGAACAACTGGATAGACTAAATACATTGAAAATAGATGAAAAAGCGTTGTGTCTTGTTGAAACTCTTCTTATTGGATCCTGTCCAAGATTGGAGGAGCTGCCATCGGACATCTGCAATATGAAATGCCTGAAACTTTTGGAAATCAGTGAAATGTCGACAGAATTTGCTCGAAAAATGCTACCAGATGTTGGTCAGGACCACTGGAAAGTTCAAAGTATACCCGAGGTTTATTTCTACTTTGTGAATAAAGATGAACAATATTCAACCTACAAGCTTGGTGATTCAAGCTTGTTAGAATACTTGGGTTAGAAGTCTTCTGCATTTACAGGTATACCTTTCATAAAAGTATATATAAATAAGTGTAGACTATCCGTTATTGTTTCTTTATTGTGATTCTGTTTGATTAATTGTTGCAGGTATTTCTTATCTGCAATTCAGGATGCATGGTTTATTGACTCAGAGAAATCAACCCAGAGAAGTGGACATTTTTCTTTTCCCATCAAGGCTGTAATAACACGTTGTTCATGATGTTCATCACTTCAATGTTCCAGTGTTCATGTTGTTTTTGTTTCTTGTTCTGGTTTTTTCTACCCAAATTGTTGTTCATTCTATTTCTAGCAGATCTATATATGTTCATTACCTATGTTTATTATCAGCCTGCATATACCAACACAAATAAATTGCAATATAGCAGAAGGCTGAAACTGATACTTAAACAAGTCAATATGTGAATTTTATTAAATCTTCCTTCTTCCTTGTAAAAAGACAAATATTAAAAGCGAGAAGACAGGGACATAGACATGCCATAAAATCTTGTCCAAGTGGGGAATTTACCTCAATTCTGATTCTGAACATAGGGAGACAAGCCTGGACTTGTTCAAGCTCTTCCTTCCAGCAGGACAAAGATATGAAATTCTTGATCTCTTTGGGCACTGAACCTTGAAGAAGTTTCGAACTAAGGTCCAGCCACTGCAAATCAATTAAATCAAAGAGAGAAGGAGGGATTGAACCGGTAACTATTGGTGCCAAGACATAGGTCACCCAAGTTCTTGAGATTTCCTATTTCTGAGGGAATTTGACAACTGATTTTGTTGTGGGAGAGAGACAGAAAAAGAAAAGAAAAGAAAAAAAAGAAAGTTCTAAACTTTTGTGAATAAAAAGTTTCAATCTTTCACCAGTATATATATTTAGCCGTTTAAAGTGTAAAATAGTGCTGATAGCAGTAAGAGCCTTTTCTTATTTAAAAAGTGGTTTGACAGCAAACACTAACAGTAAATACTAAATACACAAAGCTGAAGCAGAGGGAAAACAAAAAGAAACCACTAAAAAAGGGGTGAAGCATGAACCGCTTCATACTCATATCAGCTTCAATTACCATTCTCCTTTCCATTTTCTTCATTCCTCTCTTCAACTCCAACTGTAAGTGTAAAACCCACTTCTTTTTTTTTAATTTTTCTAATTTTCCTCCTACTTTTGCAGTTCACTAACTTGGGTTTCATTGATTTTGATGCTTAATTTCATTTTTATTGTCATTTTTTTGTTTGGGTCAGATTGGTTGAAGTGGAGAGCTTCGTTGGTTCCATCAACAAAATTAGCAGCTGATTTGATAGTTAGAAATGGGGTCATTTTCACTAGTGACCCTTCTTTTCCTTTTGCTGATTCCATGGCCATTCGTGACGCTAGAATCCTTCGTGTTGGCAACTATTCCTCTCTTCAGGTTTCTTTTTGTTCCCATTGTAACAACCCATTTTTGGTTTTGTTTTTTTAAATTTTCCGTGTGGGTGTTTCCTTAAGCTACTGGTTGTTCTTATTTTTCTTCTTCTTTTTTTTGGCCGAATTCTTATGTTTCTTCTTAAAAAGTCTGAATTGCTGGATTTTTCTTTGCCATTGTAGTGAGTCAAGTTACATTATTGGTTTTTTGTTCTCCCATTTATACAAGCTTGCTTAGCTGCTTTTTCCTTTTTCTTTTGTTTTTAATTATTCAATACTAGTAGTATTTTCAAGTTATTTGTTTTGAACAATACTGTTAATTTTAAAATAAAGAATTTTCAAACTTGAATGCAGGATTTGTCAGGATATGGCACCAAAGAGCTGAATCTTGAAGGAAAGATTGTAGTACCTGGATTTATTGATTCTCACGTGCACTTGATTTTCGCAGGACTTCAGGTTTTAAGATATTTCATTTCACCTACTCTACTGAAATAATTTCCCTTTCCTTTTTGCTTTTCAAGTTCTTTCTGCAATTGATGGATATTTTCAATGAGCTGATATCCTTTACAATCGAGTTTATTTTGGAACATCTTCTATCCATATTCCTTTTTGTTACATAAGCACCGAAGAAGGGGCGGATCTTAGCGGATCTTATTCGATCCATTCAAAACAACTGTTCATATACATAGCGCAGTATAGCTCATGGTTTAAGAAGGAGGAAGAGCATGGAACTCACAATTGATTCCAATGATGTGGGTTCCTAACTTTTGGATTATGGAAAAGCCTTTTCTGTTCAATTTCCTGCCTCACAATACCGTTTGGACCTCATGCAATATTTGATAATCTAGAGCTTTTTGATAGTGTCACATATTGTATTTGTACTTCTTCTATCCTTCTGTTTTCTTATGATGCTATTCCATAAAAAATGTTGGTGCAAGAGCTCAGCATTGTAGTGTTTTTAAAAGTTTTTGTGTTAAAAATTATGGCTGAATTCCTTTTTCTCTACAGAAGGTCACAAACTTCAGTAAGCTAACAAGAAAGTATGTACATGACTTGTTAGTGGCTGATTGATGCTAGATAGAAACAGTGAACTAAAAACAGGCACCTTTTCTAGTTTATCACATATGGTGGAATACAGTAGCTTGGGGGTGATAGTTATTTAATTTCAGAATCCTTTTAGCTATAAAAGAGGTGTACTCTTTATCAATTTTTTGTTGCCCTATTGGTTTCTTTATGAGCTCCTATCTTCATCAGAGTATTAACCATAGTAAAGAATAGGGGTTTCACCCAGTAGTCCATTCATTGGCAAACTTCCAAGCCAAAACCAATTCTGTCTGCAGCTTCCCCAAAATTTGCCTCCAACTTGAAAGTTTGTGCTTTTCTTATAACGTAATTTTTGTTTATATAACTAAGAGCATTTGCTTCTGTTCCCTGTAGATGTAGTCAATACATATTCACAGTTGAGATTTTCTTGGGTAAAACAGATGGCACGTGTACAACTCCAAGGTGTAAATCAGAAAGATGAAGTTGTGAGAAGGGTGAAAGAAGCAGCATTAAGTAACTTCTTAATCTTTAATTATAATCTTGATGTTCTGTCCTTGCTACTTTTCTGGGTAATGGCAAACTATATCACTTAAATTTGTCATTTAATCAAACATCATTGCTGAAAGTACGCTCTTTTGTCAGTGAAGTTTCTGAAAAGATTTTATTTTTAAGTTCCATGATTTACATAGTGCTTTTTTTAGAGGTAAAAAGGATTAGGTGTCGTACCCTATCATTTTTTTGTTTATTCATAGTCATGGTCATTCATGGCTTAACTTCATTTTCTTAAATTAGTCAGAATTATATGAAGTAGGCTTCTTAACCCTTTTGTTATCACCTCTACCGGTTCCTGCTTATTCATGTAGCAGACAACTTTAACATCTTGGTTGGAAGGTGTAATGATGTTTACTGCATATTCAATTTTGTCTTGTACAAAAGAACCATCGGAATATTTCGTTAGCTAGACATAGTTGTAGACCCATTTATTTTACAGCCTGAAAGTAGCTGGTAGACAGTTTAGAAATCTTCTTGCACATCTGTTATTTCTTTTACAAAGGATGGTTTATGTCTTAGTTTTAATGATGATGCTTATGGTAAAGTTTTAGTTTTCTGCTTCCAATACAAGTATATAACAATGGATGCTAAAAATCATAGAATACAGTAAACACAATCAGAGTCCAGGAAATATCATTAGTTCTATTCCAACTTACCTACTAATCTCCTGTTATTGGTAGCATGTATCCCTCTGAAACTGAGAGAACTTGATAGTCGGGAGGTAGATTTTATTTAAGAAGTAAGAACAAAAGAAAGGTTTATGACCAACCTGTAAGAAATAATGGAACAAAGTAATTTTAAGTGTGTTTTATTTCTTACTTGCTTTTCCAAATCTCATACAACATTTTTTACCTGCCTGGTTCTTACAACTATGAAGATGCCAAAAAGGGTGCATGGATTTTGGGTGGTGGATGGAACAATGATCTTTGGGGAGGAGAGCTGCCAGTGGCATCTTGGATAGATGATGTCACTTCTGATAATCCTGTAAGAAGATATATTTTGATTGACACTAGCTTATATGAGCATAGGGTCTCATACCAGGCATAATAATGATTTCTTTTCAGGTTTGGCTAACTAGGATGGATGGTCATATGGGCTTGGCAAATTCAGTGGCACTAAAGTTAGCCGGAGTCACTAATTTATCTGAAGATCCAAATGGTGGAACAATTATGAAAACTTCTGGCGGTGGTAGGTCTATTGATTTCCTTCCATTTTAATGATGGATGTTTCCTAGTAGGAGACATACGACATTTTCCCCTTGTAGCTATATAAAAACTTAAAATTGGTCTAAATCTTCTTATTCCTTGTTTATAGATATAGCGTCCACTCTTTATATAAAAAAAAAATGTTTGGTTCTTTTGCATCAACAGATTATTTGCTCTGCTTCTCCATGTATGAATGGATACACTGTTGTATGATCTCCTGGAAAATTAATGCTGCATAGGTACTTTTTTCCTTACTTCTGAGGTGTAGAACCAGAAAGTTAGATAAAAATTGTTTCAACAGAAGCAAATGAAATGGCAAGCGTACTTTTAGTATTTCTAGTATGTCATACAATTTTGGTATTAATCTTAAAGGTGCATTGTACGTGGCTGATCCGAATGTTTTGTATTTTAATTTTGTAGTATTTCTAGTATGTCATACAATTTTGTAGTTTGCTAATATATGCTTTCCAGATATGAAATTCCCCTAGGTTCTTTTCTGATTTAAACTAAGTTGATACTAAGTAGTGTAGAAAAAACTTGTTGCTTACATTAAATTGCCATCTTGACCTTGCAGAGCCTACAGGTTTGCTGATTGATGCTGCAATGAAACTTATTTATTCCAGGATTCCAGAGGTTTCTATAGATGAAAGGAGAGACGCCATGCTTAGAGCTAGCAGCTTTGCCTTGAGAAGGGGTGTCACAGCTGTTGTTGATGTGGGGAGATATTTTCCTGGAGCACCAGTGGAGGATTCCTGGCAGGACTTTTCAGGTTTTCCTTGAATTAGTTTGCTTGCTCAATATACATATCCTTTTTTTTTACGAGAAACAAAGGAGCTCAATATACATATCTAATCAAATGAAAATATGATTGTATTTCTTGTCCTATGAAACAGTTCCTGTTAATGTGAAAAGTATCGTGCCATTTCATTGAGACAAAAGACCTGTTTTAAAATTTGTAGTGGAAAAAAACTATAAACCATATAAAAATTATTTGAGAGGATTCATTCAACTGGTATTTGAAATGCTGGGTTCAATATCGTGTATTGGACAGACATTAAGGTGTCCTTATAATGGGTTTCTTTCATGTTTTTTAGGATTTGGATTTTTGCATATGTTATCATGAATTTTGAAAATTGGTCTAAGAAACCTTCAATACAAACCTGTGGAAAATGATATCACCTATTTCCATATCATAATTGTTACTTTTATGATTTGAACAGATGTGTATCAATGGGCTGATTCTTCAGGGAAGATGAAAATTAGAGTGTGCTTATTTTTCCCGATGGAGACCTGGTCAAGATTATATGTATGACCTCTCATTAGTTCTCATCATACTACCACATGTAATGCAGTTATTTTACTTCCCTATTCATTGCATTGAGTGACTTTTTGATTGCAGATATATATCATGAATCAATAAGTGCATCCAATCTCTAAAACAGATTACTGTATCAGATTTTCTATATCTGAAAAGAACATTCTGCAACTAAATTTTCTTCTCGGTTGAAGTTTTATACTGGAATCGGCTCCTATCATTCTACAAATGGGCATTATTTCATTTATTTTATCTAGAAATATTGCTGCTTGCCAACACTTTGTGCCATTTTCAGCTGCAATTATAATTTCCTGTTAGAAGTTGATGGATTTTGCACCCTTCTGCTTTACTTCATACTCCCAGATTTGTTTCCTTTTCCATTTTGGTTTATTTATATGTTTTTCTTTGTCTATCAGGATTTGATTCATAAAGCAGGCCATGCTCTGAGTAATTGGATTTACTTTGGTGGTGTTAAAGCGTTTGCTGATGGATCTCTTGGTTCTAATAGTGCTCTCTTCTATGAGGTGAAAAGCATAAATATGCTCACTAACCTTCTGTAAATTATAGATTTATGATTTGAAATTCATCCATTTGTCTGGCAGAATTTTATTTGAAAATATATATTAAAAAAATTTGGGCATCTTTATCCGCAGTTTGTTATATTAGCAAAAATACAAAATGCACTTTTTGTAGGTGCTACTAAATGCTTTTGACAAAAGATAATGAAGACCTGATACAATGACAATCCCACTAAATTGGAACTTGCCCAACTTGGTACTCTTGTATGCTCCTATTCTAGTTTGAGGTATACGTATTTATCCCTTTATATGCTTAATTCTTGGCAAGAGCTCTCCTCTTTTGTTCTAGTGTCATTCACATGAAGTTAGTGTGTAATATGGTAATTTCTGGTCACTGTTAATGGAGAGGATGGAATGAAGTCCATAAAAACACGTTTCCAAACTTACTTCTGATAATAAACTCAGTAATGAAAAATGTACAACATGATTTCAAGACTATTGTGACATTCTTTTAGATGATAAGCAAGCTAGATGTGCTATATTGCAATTTACATGCAGCTTTCTCTCTCTCTGCATCATTGCCTATCTTTTCCCCCTTTTTTTGTTCTTTTTTGTGCATGAGAGAGAGGATAGGTTTTGCTACCGAAAAATATTTAATGCTGGTTTGTTTCTCTTATATTGTAGCCATATTTTGATGACCCTCACAATTCTGGCTTACAAGTTGTGGAATTTGAAAGTCTTTTCAACATGACACTTGCTTCAGACAAAAATGGGCTACAGGTCACTGGTGTTAACAGCATCCTCTCTCTATCTCTCAGGTGAACTATTTTATCATTTTATAGGGCTTACTTTGTTTTGAATTGATTTCAGGTTGCTATCCATGCTATAGGTGACAGAGCAAATGACTTGATCCTGGATATGTATGAATCAGTTGCCTCAATAAATGGAAAGAGGGATAGGAGATTTAGGGTAATGATTGAAATCTCGAGAATTGTTCCAAACACATTTGCATTCATGCACACACTCAAAAACTTATTTTAGTTTAAGGATGAATGGGTTGTCTCCTCTTAACAATGGTTATTATGATACATTGATATTCTATTTTGGGTGCAAACGCTTTCAGATTGAGCACGCCCAGCACTTGGCCCCTGGGACAGCAGAGCGATTTGGCCAACAAGGGATTGTTGCTTCAGTACAGGTTTTTTAAACTTTTTTCAGCACTACTCTTGCAGATTGATTATGTATACTAATAGACAGCTGATAACATGTGAATACATCTTTGCTTGGATCTTATGACTGCAGTGCAATTCATGTTTGAATCATGAATTCCATCTGCTCCTTTTCCATTATTGCTAAAAAGAGTTAAAACTTGTAATCGTGGATGCATCCATGTGAGGGTGATCAAACTTCAATACAACAGATGCATGAAATATATACCCTACAGCAATTAAGTGTTACTGAAATAATCTCGGTTTCTTGACACCTTGACACTTATGTCAACAGCCAGATCACTTGCTTGATGATGCTGATTCTGCAATCAGAAAGCTTGGGATAGATAGGGCTCAAAAGGGATCATATCTTTTCCAGTCACTTCTATCTAGCAATGCACTGTTGGCTCTAGGTTCTGACTGGCCTGTGAGCACTACCTCTAATTAATCTTTGTTTTCTACTTTTCTACTATTAATTCTATTTTCTTAAGAAAAGTATTTTCAGTATGCTCTTCACAAAAAGCTCATATCATTGCTGTTGGTTCAGGTTGCAGAGACCTATCCTTTGCACGCTATAAGAACAGCAATGAAAAGAATTCCTCCTGGTTGGGAAAATGCTTGGATTCCATCTGAGTGCCTTTCTCTGAATGATGCACTAATTGCGTAAGTAATGCTAGAACTATTTTATTTCATAATCGTTTGTACTTATCTCTTGATATGATAAATGGTTGCTGTGCACAGCTTAGTATGGGGATTTGCAGAAAAAAAACCAGAAAGTCATAAATTAGTCATTCAAAATCTTTAAAAGTGTCGAAATGCATGCGTGTGATTAGCGTTCCTACCTTCCTCTTCAATTCCACATTGCCATTCTCATCGAATCATGCCTACGCGTACCATGATTAGCTTCTGTGTGCCTCAAATTATAGATTTGCCCATAACTGATTGAAATTTGCCTCTCATTGAAGCATTCTTTTGTTCTTTCTTATTCAATTTAGTTACCTAATACTTCTTACTCAATACTTTGCCTCATCAGTAATCACTAATCGTACTTTCACCATAACAGGCACACCATTTCAGCTGCTCAGGCATGCTTTCTCGAGAACGAAATAGGATCCTTATCTACAGGCAAGCTGGCTGATTTTGTCATACTGTCGGCTGATTCATGGGATGAATTCGCTAGAGAAGGATCTGCATCAGTTGAGGCAACATATGTTGGCGGTATTCAGGCCTATCCATGAAATCATTTGATAGTCAAATGTAGATAGTTCATAAGATGAATAGTACCATATAAACATTCTACAGATTTGTAGCGAAAACCATAATATGCAGTAGCATCTGATCTGATATGGAGAAAAAACTGTTTGCAACTTTGCATGATATATCAGTTGAGAACTTATTAGAAGCTTTGGAATACAAAAATTGCTTGGAATCTGATACCAAATCTTCAATTTGGCTGAATTGTAATGTTCCAACCAAACCAATACGATGCTGTTCTTTTAACTTGAGGGTTCATGTTGTTGAAATCATTTGGAAAGAGTTAGACAGTTAGTGTCTTTTTCTAGTAATGTCGAGTCCTGAAAATAAAGAAATTAGTTAAGTTTTATATGATTACCTAGACTTGTAAAAATATAAAAATAAGGGTTTATATATGATACACCGGCGGTGGAGTTTAGCAGACTGCATAAGCGGGTCTTAAAGGGTGGCATGTGTCCCTTAGGGACTAGATTGAAATATTTAAAATTTAATTAATTCAAAAAATGGATATGTGTCAACTCCACAACCCGCTTGTGGAGTCCAAAATTTACACCGCCGGTGTATCAAATAATTACCCTAAAAATGATTGACATAATAATGCCAGACTTTAGCCAAAAGAATGGCAAAAAAAAAAGTGTCCCATAATTTGTTATTGATTAAAAAAACTGAATTGCTAAACACCGCCCCCTTTTACTAGCCACCGCCCCCCCCCCCCCCTCTGGACTATTTTGCCCTTTACTTTATTTTCCATCAAACTTCAAACTTTTCAATTCTCTCAAATTCTCTCAACCTTCAAACTTTCAAAGTTCAATCATTCAAAATCATTCAAGTAAAACAACATCAAAACTCATGCACAAAGATTTTTTCGGATTGAAAGTATGTTTTTTTAAATAAAAAAAAGTAAAAAAAAATTATCTATTTATCATTAATCAAAGATTAAAATCATCTTACTAATATTGACATATCCATACCAATTTAAACTAAATGAATTGTTCAATACTTATTAAAGGTTAAAAGGAAATTAAAAGAAAATCTAAAAGGATTAAAAAAAAAAACCAGACGCAGGAGCGTCGCGACCCGGGTCCATGGCCAGGTCGCGACCCACACCATGGTGGGCCGCGTGCGGATCGCGACCCGCCATGGCTCGGGTCGCGACCCGCATTTCCTTTTTTTTTTTCAATCCTTATAGGTTTCCTTTTTTTTTTAATCATTATAGATTCTTCTTTAATTTCCTTTTATCTTTTAATAAGTATTTGACAATTTCATTTAACTTAAACAAGCAGGGCGGCATGCGCTTGTGCTGCAGTCATCTTCTTATTAGGGCTATATTTTTTGTAGTTATCTAAGTCGGTTAGTAAGAGGATATTGCATTGGCTGTAAGTTAATTAGTTAGGAGAAACTCATACATCCAAACAAATAATTCGCATATATAAAACAAAACACATGACCTCTCTTTCATTCTAAAAGTACATTACCTAAATTCTATTCCATCTCTAGGTAATTCATCAAATAAAGCTAATATTCTACTCCCCCATCTCTTGATAATTAATCAAAATAAAACTAATATTAATTGTTGTTTGAAATGTATGTTGATTATCTAAAAAAACATAGTATGTTGCAGTTATTTTTTAATCTT